>JAVJIF010012618.1:0-118828 GCA_038442645.1 Agave tequilana | reverse complement strand
AACTCCAGCATCCACTAATGCTTAGATCTTGTCCTTGAGAATAAATCATCTGCTGGTGGAATGATGCACCATCCTCTTGGGGTCATTCATACGCCCACTTCATCGATCATTGAACTTTAGGTAACTTGAGCTTGTTACCCTTGTTCAATAGGTGGAAGATGGTCACCACCTATTCATCTTTAAAGAAATATTGCCTCGGTGGAAACTTACACCCTGATATTACTGGCGTTGCTCTTCTTTTGTTTCGGTGAACGCTTTCCCAGACAACTCAATGTCATCGTTCTTTCCCCTTGGACTGGGAAGATTGGGCTGCATCATGCCCCTTATTGTTGACCCCCACTTATTCTTGGGCACTGAGGGCTCAAACTTTTAGCTGATTCCTAGCTATCTCTACTTGCTCGACAATCTCCTTTCATGTATGGGTTTTGACAGCCTCCCATACGAACTTCCACTCTGTCAAGAAAGTTATGTTGGCATGTTTAAAGCAACATGGTAAGGGCATACCTGTGGGCACATGAGAGAGAGGGATTGTGGAACCTAAAAATGTATTCCCGTACGGATTCACCTCCTTTCTGGACCGTCGAGAGGAGTTTGTCTATGGTTACTTCAGAGTCATCCTCGTAGAATCGAGAGAGGAACCACGTTTCCAAGTCAACCCAAGAATTGATGGAGCCATTGGGAAGGCTTCTAAACCAATCAAAGGCTACCCCTTAAAGGTGCTGATGAATAGTCTAGCCAAGATGGCATTATTATCTATCACATTACCGGCTTACAATCGGAAGTAATAGATATGCCAGTTTGGCGAGCTCTTGCCGTAGTACGTGTGCAACGTAGGTATCTTGAACTTTGGTGGATAGGGAATGAGTCATATTCCAATGGTAGGGACGTGTTATGTTTACTTTCTTCAGTTCATCCCTCTGAGTTAGGGATGCAATATGAGCTTGGATGTCTTTGATATATTGGTATCAATTGCAGAATTTTTCTCTACTTTTCAATCTTAGGATATTCATTGTTGAGATTCTTCTCCTTGTCATGATTGCTACGGTGGTGTTATCATTATTCTGGTTGTTCAGGAATTATGTCAACATTTGCTGGATATTTTTTCAGAGCTGCTTGCAGAACCCTGAAAGTCTATTTTGGGCCTCTATGCCGATGGGTCATCATCATGGTTATTGTGATTGACAACATAATCCATGTTTGTTCAGAGCTGGTGGAGGAAGCGTAGCGCTATCTTCTCCTTCATCATTTGATCATAGAAGAGGCGTCTTAATGGTTTTGGCGCTATTGCCCCTGTGGAAGAGGAGAACTATCCATAATTATATGGTATTGCTACCCTAAATCGAGTACCTCAGAAGGCACCTTTTGGTTCAACCAGACCTGACTTGAGCCGGAGCTGTAGTCAGAATCTGGAGAACTAGATGAGGGAGCGTGAACCTATATCTCCCTTTCGGGATCACATTGAATTCCTCTCTCCGCCTATCATGCTGACAGAAGCTGCAGGGAGATAAGGCACCTTAGCTTTCCTCTTTCCTTAGACTTGGGCGTTTCAAAGGTCTGGGCTGACAAACGGTCGAATACTGATGGTTGATTGAATAAGATGTTGCAAGGATCAGCCCCAAAAAACAATTGACGAGTGGATTGTTACTAATTGACACCCCATTTGTCCGCACTGAAATGACGATATGTGAATTTGCTTCAGAGCGGGATTTTGCTTGTTGCTCAGAAATTCCCGCAAATTTGTGTAGGCCGGGCTCAATCAATCTAATATGAAACTCGAGGAGGTGAAAATTAGCCTGATAGGCTGAAAAGTCTTAGGCTTACCCTAGACTTAGCCCTGGAGGTTGTTCTTCTGGCTGGAGGCAAAGCTGGGATAGCTTTGCTGCAAAGCTTAGCTTCACGAAGCGAAGCTATCTGAGCACTTAGTGCTTAGCTCTACTGTGAAAAGGAGCTTAGCACTGTTTGGTAGTGATTTTCCTTCAAGCGAAGTAACTTCGCTGTCAGTACCAAATGGTGCTTCAACTTTAGCTTCGTGGCTAAGAGTAGAAGTGAACGAAGCTACAATGGCTTTGTTGATAGCACCTATGGGTGCCTTGCCTTTAGTTTCACGGAGGAGCATAGCTGAGCTCTGTGAAGAGATGAAGCAGTATCGCAGCCAGAGACTATACCGCTTCACCAGAAACTGAAACGAGAGATCTTTTAGCCTTGCGTGAGGCTGAAGTGGATTTTTCAATCCAATAAGCCTTAGAGGCTGATCTAGCTTTGCACGTAGCATAGAGATACTGGCGTGAAATTAGTTTAGTCTCCGTTGAGACTGAGTTTGGCCTGCAGGTGGCCTTCTTCGTCTCATTAGAGACTTGCTTTCGAGCAGTGACAGAGGAGACCTGAACACGGAGATCTTCCTGTGCTTGTGCATATTGATAGGGCTTGAGCTGCCCACAGAGAGAAGTTCTTCAAACTTCTCTTGGTCAAACGGGATGACCAACGTCTTAGGAGTAGACCAAGGGGTCTCATCGTCGTACTGCGATACAGTCTTCTTGTGTTGAAGAAGGTGGTCTCCAGCGGAGTCGCCCATCTTGTTTCCATCGATTTAAATTTGGGAAAACTTTACAAAAGTTTGAAGAGAAATTACCAGTAAAATTGAAAATTACGAGAATTCTCTTCTGAGATTTCTGGTGAAGTGTGGCTGGTAGAAGTCTGGGTGGCATGTAACCACTTTGTTCCGGTTGACCATGCAAGTGATTGAGTCTTCGGTCTTCTGCTTGGAATTCCTTCTCGCCTGTTCTGCAAAAAGAATGAAAGATTTAGGGTATTGGTGCTCTGAAAGAGAAATAAAATTTCTCTGAAGAAACTTGATCTCTCTCAAAATTCATCCAGTTCAGCTCACCAAATCCACCCCTAGCCTATCAATGTAGTGAGCTATTTATAGGCTTTATGGGGTGTGATTACCTCCCCTAAAATTCAGCAGATTGAATCAATCTGTCTAGTTTCGCATCTGAAGCTCAAATAGCTTCGCTGCGACGCTAAACATAACTCCAGCGAAGCTAGGAGTGTGCATGCGAAGTTAATTAGTCAGCTGGTTTTGGGGTTATTACATCAATCCCCTGATTTGCTCCACTAATGAGGGATCTTTTTTTTGATCTTTTCCAACCAATAAGGAGTTATGAGATCATGACAATAAACTGCAAAAAGTGATATCAATCATATTAATCTCGCGCTGAGATAAAAATGATCAAAAGAGCTCTCACCGGAGCAAAGCTTCAGGTGAAGCTGGAAAGAACCCACAGAGGAGCTATGCAAGAGATCTCAGTGAAGCTGAGATTGAGCTCTTAGCAGAGCTAAAAGAAGTTCATGTGAAGTTAAGAGATGAGCCCACGACAGAGCTAAGGGAGCTTCATGCGAAGTTAAAAATAAGCTTACAACGAAGTTAAAAGTTAGCCCTTGATAGAGCTTAAGTAAGCTTCTTAAGCGAAGCTTGCCCATTTGGTCTTAAATGAGACTATGTGTTGAGCCCATTTAGCCCTTTGAGGTTCTCAAAAGGCAGTATTTGGTTCATCGTCTATTTCACTGAATCAATGAAGTCCAAGTCACTGGTTTGTCTATCAGCGATGAGCAAGTCTTCAGTCTTTCTGTCACTTATCTTTAAAGCGTCGACAAGGTAGGCATCATTCAGACTGATTGCAGAGCTGTCTTGGAGTTTGTCTTCTCGGAGTGTCAACAGTAATTCTAAAAATCGACTAACAATACTTACTTAGAAAACTAGTTGGTCTGGATAACTATATTTGATATCTCTAGCCAAAATAAAATTTGATGCTTAGGATTTGGTCAGAAAAATAAAAGGTCTGGACATAAAGAACAATGTGCTTTTACAGTAGTAGAGAGAGGGATTTACAAACCCCCACTCAAATTTCTTTTCCTTCGGCTATTATCTAAATTTTAACAATACCTTACCATTTAAAAATGATTCTATTACAATGTTCAGTTTTAAATTATAAAAATTATCACTGCAAAATTAGTGAACATTTTAGAACCATTTTTTAATTATAAAAGTAAATAGTTTCATTGCAAAAAATAGATCTTTCTAAAAAACTACCTACTTTGTTTTTAATTTTTTTTCCTTCTAATCACTTGATTTACATGTCATTAAATCTACGTACACATAAAAAAAAAACATGAATAGTTCAAGTTATCGTAAAAAGTTGTTGATTTGATCTATGAAAAGGTCTATGCAAAAAAGGTGACAGAGTGCATTTTCAGTAAATTAAACAATTCAATAGTCGATGTCCCGGACAGTCTCATCCCCTTAGGGAATACATGGAGTAGTATACATCTATCCACTAAATTTTTTGCATGTGCAATACAAGTGCTCTCTTCAACTCACATTTCATAAAATTTAATTTCTCCTACATTTATAAAATTTAATTTATCTAATCGGGAGGAAAAAACACGACAGATTAGCTCATTGATAATACCCTCTGGGGAGGTTCTAAGTTCAATCTCTAGGACGGGCAAGTTTTAACTTGATAATTAGTGATGTGTAACCTAAAAGGTGACATCAATTTAAAAGTTCACTGAGAGGGGGTGAATAGGTGAAGTGCTAAGTAAATACGGAATCTAAATTTTTACATTAATAAAAATAAATATATAAATGATAACAAAAAATGAAGCTGAATTCTCAGTGAAGGGTTCTAAAATTCTCCTTAAAATTCCTCAAATTAAGAATTGAGATGCTTAATTGCTCTTTTGATTCAACACAAGTGTAAGCACATAAATAATATCGAGCATATATATAATGAGCAATAAAAGTAATGCAAGAAATAAATGAGAGTAGAGTTGAGAGATAGCTAAAAGCAAACACAAGAATATGTTTCGAGGTTCGAACGCCAAGCTCTACGTTTCTGCATTATCGCGTGAAGAATTTTCAGTATCTCCACAAAGAAACTCCAATCCTCTACATAAGAGGAGCCATAAAACCAATGCATAAAACAAATCAACCTCTACATAAGAAGGAGGGCACAAAGACAATACTCCTCTACACAAGAGGAGGGCATAAAGCCAAATGCACAAAGCAAATTGGATTGTAATCCTTCGTAACCCTTGTAATCCACAAAGATCACAAACAAAACATCTCAAAATACAAGATTCTAAAGGATAGAGTTTGCAATGATAGCTCAATTTTGTGAGAAAATAAAGATTTTGAAAATGAAGTTCTCTAGAAAACAATTGGAAAAACTTCTATGAAGACAGAGAAACTTGAAGAATAGAACTTGAATTTCCAAAACTTATTTTCTTTGATTTTCTAAAACTTTGAAACACTTAAAAAGATATGAATTGAAGCTTAAAAATTGTTGAAAAACTCTTTGAAAATAGGCAAGAGAGCACTTAAAAACTAGGTGTAAAATCTTATAAAATCTTAGAGAAACTCTTCTCAAAACCCCATTATATAGCCCCAAGTAAATTAGAGTCGTTGGGGCAAAACCCAGGCTAAATAGAACTTGCGCTCGACCGGTCGGTCGACCGCCTAATTGCTATATTTTTAGCCGTTAGGGTTCACTAGTCGATCGGGCAGTTGACCATGCCCAACATCCAGAGAGCAAAGCTCCCTAGCGGTCGATAGAAACCAAAAGAGAGCACATAGTCTTTCTGCAGTCGACCGATTGGTTGACTGACATGCACAACCCTAGACTTGTGCACAACCGGTTGACCGGGATCAGCCCCAAAAAAATATTTTGGTATTTTTAAATAATTTTATAAATCCAATTAAATCCCAGTATATCTCATAAATTCTACAAAAATAAGTTCATGTAAATACATTAGAGTGCAAATATGTGTAACCAAAAATCAACACATATTACAAACATGTGAACTTATTTTTGAGATTAAAAATTTCAATCTTAAAACTAAATCGTATTTTTCTAAAAACTAAACTTTTAAATGAAAATTTAGTTTTTCAAAAAGTTGTATAAAAAAAAAAATAAGCTATTGAAACTCAATTGAAGTTCAATGTGTATGGGTAGAATCCAATACACATATAAAATAAATAAACTTTTTAATAATATATTTTATAAAAGAACTTTTGGTAAGATTGAAACTTAAATTCATGAAATCAACTTAACAAAATAAGTTTCTTAAACACAATAGAAGCACCAATGGATGGATGAAATCTGTTACATATATAAACCAATTTAAACTTATTTTTGATGAAATCTATTCATAAGACCAAAAACGGGTTAACCGAAACAACTTTTGTTTTCGAAAAATCAACATCAAACTTGTGTGTTGTGTGTGTGAGTGTATAAGCTTGAGCAATCAAAACTAATTAATACTTTACAAATATTTTAACTTACAAACTCTAACATAAGCCTTTTTATAGATCTTCTTCTCCAAGTAGACTTGATCCAAACTTATTCCTTCGAGTTAGACTCTTCCTTGAGTACTTGATATGATCTTTATGCTTGAGCTCTTGAATCAACACGTGTTAGCTTGAAGAAGCTAAACATCAACCAAGATCTTTATTGAATATTTAAAACTTAATAAACAAAAGAACATTATACTATAAGTATATGAGTTAATCATCAACAAAACTATAGTGATAGGCTTTTGGGCCAACAATCTCCCTATTTTTGATGATAACAAAACTTATGAAGTTATATATGCATGGATTAAATATAAGCTTTGTAAAAGCTCCCCCTTAACTCATACATAGCAAATAAACACACACACACACAAACACACATATTTAATGTAAACTTTAGATACCAAACAAATCATGAATATAAAACATATATAAAATACATTTATGCAAAAATATATAAAAACATGTATGCAAAAGCATAAAATCACATGCATATATAAACTTTAAATTTCTCTCCCTTTTTTTGTCAATTCATCAACAAAATGGATATAGAAGACAAAGAAAGTCTATGCGATATAAATTTATTACGAGGAGAGACGTCAAGTTAACTCCCCCTGCATACATGCATTACATAGAGAAGAAATGAGTAAGTCCTAACCCACATAAGAATAATATACAATATATAGATGGAGATGTTAAGCTATTCCTACACATGTGTATAATATAGAGAAGAGAGGTCGATCTCTTTTTTATACAATACACTCATTATAAATTTACATATAGAAAAGACGTTAAGTTAATTCCCTTTGCATATAAACAATACAAACTGATTGAAAATTTTGATAAACTAATTTAAAATAAATATAGATACATCAATTAAATACACAAATTCCATTGAGAATCAATTGAAAATCATGCAATGGATGTTAATTGAAATTTTAGCATGATATTCAAAAAAAATATCAATTCAAATCAAATGGAAAAAACGTGAATACCAATTAGCAAAGTAACTTGAAATATAGATATCAATTATAACAATTGATACCAATTGAAAATATAAACATTTGCTAAGAAGAAATAATTTTCTCAAAAAAGATGAGAATAAGATACCAATGTAAATTTATATCAAGAAATTTCTTTCCTTTCTTAAAACAACTACAAAACCAATGCATAAGTTTTAGAAATGATGATACCAATTGAAATTAATACTAATTTATGATACCAATTTGAAATGAACATAAGCTTAGCATTAACCAAATTATGCTATACAAATATGTATGAATATTGTTAAATATGCACAATCAATCATATATATATGTATATATATATATCAATTGAAATATTATTCGTAATTTAGAGCATACATATATAAATAAATAAGAATGAGTATACAAATGATTGTATCTGCAACCTACATGCACATGTCAAAGGAATAGTCATTTAAGTATATACAAGACATGATAGGTCACCCAACCAACCTCCCACTTCGGGTGACATTTTCAAAAATAATAATTTGAAAATAGTCGAGAATAGTTTTGAAAACACTACCAAGTGAAGAATAAAAGAACTAATTTAAAATAAGTTTTGAAAACTAGATCAAAATTATTCAAATATAAAATAAATCATATATGTCATGAAACATACATATCACACAAGAACTGTTACTCAAAATCTATATAGCATATATGTACTCATGTCTATAAAATCATGAGTTAACAAAGATAAAGAGTGAGTGAGCAATAGATATGCGATATCACATTTATGAAGATAAATAGATAGGGTTTTAAAGAATTCATCAAAACTTATATGAAATTTCTTTTTAAATTTTGACACATGCAAAACTTGATTTGTAAAAACAAGAAAAGATAAATCAAGAAAATTCTTTTTTACAAACATGTTATATCATAAAATTTGTAAGAATCAATCAAACTATAACATATAAATATAATTAAACATGAATTAAGTACATAAATTAAATAGAGCATGTATAGCATGAAGATCAAGTGTATCTCAAAGATTATATATGTATATCACAAAGTTTCCAAAAAACCAGCATGTACAATAAATTAAACAAGATTTGCATAAAAATATCAAAACATACTTGAAAAATAAATCTAATCATAAGTATAAATGTAATAGTCATCAAAGATAGGATATACACAGATAACTAAATAATAATTTAGTACACAAAGGTATAAATCGATTTTGACACAAAATCAAGAGTGATCTCAAAAGTTATATAAGTATATCACAAGTTTTAACAAAAATTGCATTTAAAACAGGAAATATGTAAATCATAATATGCTAAAAAATCATCAATTTAAGCATATAAAAGAATAATATAAAGGATAGAGATAGTTACCAATACTCAAAAAATTAATCTCCACTTCTCCAAAATAAGGTGGTCCTCTCACCTAAACTCTTTGATTGTGATGCATCCATTGATTTGTTCATCAAGCTCCGATTGTTTTCACTACCAAGACACCAATCCTCTCACGTTTTGTGAGAGCCCACGCCTATATTAAAATAATTGGTGTGAATTTTGATACCCAAATCTGTTAGCCCAGAGGCCTTTCACCTTAGTTTTGATGATGACTAACTTATGATGGTTAGTTTACGAATAATCTTGTGTTTATACAGTTTCAGTTATTGATCAAGATATTAGTATGTGTTTAGCTTCAACAAAGGAGTTTTGGGAGCTAACACATGTTGATTCAAGAGCTCGCACGTCAAGATCACATCTAGCACTCTGTTGGAGTCAAGCTCATTGGATTGTGTTTAGATCGAGTTGGCATGGAGAAGGAGTTCTACAAGAAGATTTCAGTTTGTGTTTAGTTTAGCTGTATTTAGATCTTGTGTAAAGATAGATAGTGTTGATATGTTCAAGTTCACACACACACAAAAGTTTAATATGTTTGATTTTCGGTTTAACTGGTTTTTGATTTCGTATACACATATATATGATTTTCATGAATAGATAGAATAAAAATAAGTTTACATGGTTTAATGTATATTAGATTTCATCTATATACATATATGCTTCATATACTTAAAAAAACTTATTTTGATGATCCTATTAGTTGTTTAGAGTTTTGTAATTAACAAAACTTATTTTTAGATTTCATGTCAAAACATAGATATATCTAATACATGTGTATTGTATTCTATCCATATACAATATGCTTCAAATGTGTTTTAAATATCTCATTTTTGTATTTATACAACTTTCAGAAAAAATCAGATTTTCATTTCAAAGTTTAGTTTTTAGAAAATATGATTTTTGTTTAAGGCCAAATATTTTATATCAAAAAAATAGTTCAAATAGTTTGTAATATGTGTGGATTTTTAGTCACACATATTTGATATTCAAATATCTTACAAGAACTTATTTTTTTGAAATTTATGAGTATTTATTGGATTTTATTGGAATCAAAATACCCAAGTTTTCTGTTCTGAATTACCCAATCAGAACTACTGGCGGTCGACCGGACGGTCAACGAGACCGGTCGATCGATGTGCTCAAGGACGTGCACGGACCCAGCCTAGAAGGGCGGTCGACCGCACGGTCAACCAAATGTAAGCACCCAAATCCCGGGTCCTGCTGGTCAACCGGGCGTTCCACCGACAGGCTTGGCCAGGTCGACCAGGCGGTCAACCGGAGGCACAACGGTCAGAAAAATGACCGTTAGGCCGGTTGACCGGGCAGTGGACCGGAAGGTCATTTTTGACCTTTCCTGGCTGCCAGCGGGCAGATTTTTGAGAGGCTATAAATAAGCCATCTCCTGGGCTATTTTCAACAAGAATTTCAAGAGCTTATTTTTTCATCTTTACAAGTGTTTTTACAGCAAGTTTTTGAAGAGTTTTTGTGCTAAAAAGATTTATCTTTATTTTGTTTTCAAAGATTGAAAAAATCAAAGAAAAATAGAGTCTTTGGGAATTTGGTTTTGAACTTCATTTCTATCATATCTAGTATTTTTCTCAAGTATTTTTCTTTATGATTCATTTTTCAAACACCTTGTTTTCTCACACTTGATCTATCATCTCTATCCCATCTATAGGATCTTATTTTTTAGGGAATATAGTTTGTGTCTATTGAGATCACCAAGAGCTATTTGTGGTCTTTGAGATCACCAAGTTGTAATCCCTTCTTTACTTTGGGTTTGTGCCTTTCCTTCTAAGTATAGAGGAGGTTGTGCTTTAGGTTTGTAGTTATCCCTCTTTGTTTAAAGGTGATTGTGGTTGAGTTTAGCTTAATGCCTTTTCCCTCTTGTGTAGAGGTGATTGTTGTTTGGCTTTGTGCCCATCCCTCTTGTGTAGAGGTGATTATTATTTTGGCTTTGTGTCTTACCCCTTGTGTAGAGATGGTTGTGTTGGAGAGAGGAGTTGTGTACTCCTAACTTTGTAATTGCAAATTTCTCGGTAGAAGTTCCCTGTGTGGGAGGTCCTGTGTGGACATAGTGGAAATCCTTTTGTGTGAAAGGGGGGACGTAGAGCAATGGCTCGAACCTCGAAACATATCTCGGTGTTTGCGTTTTGATCCACTATCTCTAAACTCTCTCTTGTAATCTTACATTGCATCATATTATTCATATCATATATATGCTTGGTATTGATGTGCCTCATTAATGTTGAACCAAGAGAGCTTCATATAGCACCTCAACTCTTATTTAGAGAAATCTAGAGGAGTTAGTCCAGAGCCCTTCACCGGGAATTCAGGTACACTCTTTGGTTACACATAGTGTGTTAAAATTAGTTTTTTAATTATGCATCATTTGTCATTAGATTAGCCATACACCAATTCACCCCCCTCTAGGTGTATTTTCAATTGATATCAGAGCCTACGCTCCTGATATTAGGTTTGACCACCTAGGAGTGAGACTGTGGCTAGCTAATCTAGATTTGCATTTGCATACATATAGTTTATACACCCATAGTTTCATGACCCTTCCCATGTTTGATGCTTCTAACATCGATATATGGAAGCTTATGATGAGTGCTTATTTAAAAACCCTAAGTTTGCATATTTATCTTGCCACGATTAAGAAAACTTATTTTGGTAATGCCAAGTACATTGAGGCTAATGCACAAGCTCTAGTGGCACTTAGGCACACATTTAGCAAAGATTATCTTTCTATGGTTTCTCATTGTGATTCCGTTTTTGCAGTGTGGAATACATTGACCTCTCCTGAGCTACATACGACCAACTATGTGGTGACGGAACCCTTGGTGGATGAGTCCGACAAAACTTACTATATGGTCCAAGAGAATGACTTCCTTGAGGTACATTCGGAAACTCAACTAGATGATAGTTCTAGTTCTTCAGGTGTTGACTATATGGATGCCGATGCTTTGAATGAAGAACTTTCATTATTTTGTAAACACTTGCTTGAAAAATACAAACTTTTAAAAAAGAAAAGTTTTAAATTAAAAAAAGAAAATAAAGATTTATTTTCAAAACTTGATTTGATTTTGCAAGAAAGGGATGAGATTTCAAGTGAAAGGGACTCCTTGAAATCCCAACTTGACCTTGCCCTAAATGAAAACAAAACATTAAAGAATAAAAATGATTGTGATGATGTTTTGAAGAAAAATGAGCTTTTGTCTTCAAAATTGATATTGTTTTAAAAGATAATAATTCCTTGAAAAATAAAATTGCTTTAATTTTAAAAATTGGATTTGATTTCAAATGAAAATAAATATTTGAAAAATGATTTGTCTTCTCATGTTTGTCATGTTCCTATTGCCTCTTCTTCTATTGATAAACATATTGCATGTTCTACTTCTTCTTCAATCATTGAAAATGATATTTGTGCTTTGAAGAAGAGTATTGATTGTTTGGGCTCCACTTTGAGCCAATGTGCCATGAATCATACACGTTTGGAATCTAAGTTTCGCAAGAAACATGCTCCTCATATGTATGCACACAAACTACGGCATACACATGCTCATCATGCTCACACACATGACACTATATATGCTTATGTGTACACTTGTACACATTGTAGACGTAAGGGCGACCTTGCAAAGTTTTATTATGATAGGATACATAATTCAAATTTTGCTAACAAGTTTGTTTGGGTTAGGACAGATACTAACCCCCATGGACCTAATAAGGTATAGGTACCAAAATCTGCCCCTATTGTATTTAATGTAGGTGTGGGCTCTCACTTGACGTTAGTGTGTTGGTACCTTGATGGTGGATGCGTTCCGAGCTAAATGGTGACAATTTTGGATGCATCACTTTCAAGGAAAGTTTGGTTGGAGGACCACAATGGTTTGGAGACCTAGAGATTAGCCCTATTAGTTTTGTTAACTAGATCTAACTCCTTTATGTTGTTTACATGATTTTGTATTATTGTTTTTTAGCATGTCATGTTTTAATGATCATTATGTAAATGCAATGTTTATTAGACTTGTGATATACATATGTAGTATTTGAGATACACTCATGTTCATATGAATTCATATTTTATGTTCTCACTATTATTTAGTTATTGTGTATATCCTAGCTCTAAAGCACGTGCATTTACTCTAATGATCATGGTTGTTTATGGTTTTGCACTTCATGTTTTAATTACATGTTTAGATGGAACTTTTATTAAAACTTATATTTATACTTGTACAACTAGTGAGCCACATTTGATTATTATATATTTATGCTATGTTGCTCATTTGTACCCATTAGATGTACTTATAGCCTAGTTTTGATGATTCTTACATTTTAACTTGTATTCTCTATTTTTATATATGTTTTCATAATAATGTATTTAGCTTCATGTATATGTCAACTTTGTCTAAAATTTTAGATATACATGTCTATCCTAGAGTCACTTACTTTTCATACAATATTATTAAACTCACTTGTGTTTAAAATATGTATGTATACTTCTAGTTTAGAGAAAACATACATATGCCTTGAAAATTGTATTATTTTGATGCAAATTAAATTTTTATGTTTTTCATGTTTATAAAGGAATTTTATATGAGCTTAAATGCCTTATTTCTATTATTTTATTGATTACATGACTTTTTACACTCTATATTTGGTGTTTACTCATGATTTTTTTGTTTCATGAGGTCATATGAGCTTTATTGCTATTTGAGTGTCAATGACCGTGTGATTTTCATATTTTCATAGATTCATTCATATTTTATTCCTTACTTGAAGGTTTCGTACTAGTTTACAAAATTGTCATAAAACTAATTGCGTTATTCTTCATTTTGGTAGAGTTTTTCAAATTATATTAGAATTTTCAAATCATATTTTTTAAAACCCCTACCTTCAAAGGGCGGTTGGATGGGCGGTCATGCCTTGTATACCCTTATTGAATATCTTTTTAAGCATGTGCATGAATAATGGGGTGGTAGGTATGAGTTATACACATAATCTTCATAGAATTTGACTTTTGTATACTCATATATGTTTTTCTTATATATGTATGCTTCAAAATTCAATTAGTATCAATTTCAGTTGGTATTCTCATTTATATACATACATATATATGATTTGATTGTGCTTATTTTATCTATACATCTCTAACACAAATTATTTCTTACTAAACTTGATTTAGTTCTTAATGTCAATTATTTTTCAATTGGTATCATATACAAGCTTATGCATTGTTTTTATTGGTATTTCATAAAGGGGGAGAAAAATTCTTATTTTATCTTTCAATTGATTTTACTTTTCAATTGGTATCTTACTCCCAGTCTTTATAATGAAAAAATTTTACTTTGGCATATGCTTACATTTTCAATATTGGTATCAATAATTTTAAATTGGTATTATTTTCAAATTGGTATCCTTATTGCAAAATGAATATAGTATTTACCTAAAATTTGGTGTTTACTTTCAATTGATATCATGTTCTTTTATTGGTACCTTATTCAAAAAGATTGTTTCTTTAAATTGGTTCTTTCGATTGATAGTGTTTATTGGTATCAAATTTTTTTTGATATGTTTATTGTTTGTTTGTCTTCACCTCTTTGTTGAAGAGTGACAAAAAGGGGGAGAAGAATTCAGGTTTATATATGCACGTTTTACTATATGTTATGCATATATCTTGTTTTATTGGTATCTTGAGCTTCATTGCATATCTTTATATATTTATTGGATATCTTTATATGTTTATTGGATATGTATATGTTAAGAGGGAGCTTCGAGGAAGCCTATCCTTAATGGATGCATATATATAACCTCATAAGTTTTGTCATCATCAAAAGGGGGAGATTGTTAGCCCAGAGTCCTTTCACCTTAGTTTTGATGATGGCTAACTTATGAAGTTTAGTTTACTAGTAATCTTGTATTTATACATATATATAACCTCATAAATTTTGTCATCATCAAAAGGGGGAGATTGTTAGCCCAGAGGCCTTTCACCTTAGTTTTGATGACGATTAACTTATGAAGGTTAATTTACTAATAATCTTGTGTTTATACAGTTTCAGTTATTGATTAAGATATTAGTAGGTGTTTAGCTTCAATAAAGGAGTTTTGGGAGCCAACATATGTTGATTCAAGAGCTCGCGAGTCTAGATCGTATTTAGCACTCGGTTGGAGTCAAGCTCATTGGATCATGTTTGGATCGAGTTGGCTTAGAGAATGAGTTCTACAAGAGGACTTCATTTTGTGTTTAGTTTAGTTGCGTTTAGATCTTGTGTAAAGATAGATAGTATTGATATGCTCAAGTTCGCACACACACAAGTTTAATATGTTTGGTTTTCGGTTTAACCGGTTTTTGATTTCGTATACACATATATATGGTTTTCATGTATAGATAGAATCAAAATAAATTTACATGGTTTAATGTATATTAGATTTCATCTATATACATATATGCTTCATATACTTAGAAAAACTTATTTTGATGATCCTATTCATTGTTTAGAGTTTTGTAATTAACAAAACTTATTTTTGGATTTTATGTCAAAAATATAGATATATCTATTACATGTGTATTGGATTCTATCCATATACAATGTGCTTCAAATGTATTTTAAATATCTTGTTTTTGTATTTATACAAGTTTGGGAAAAAATCGGATTTCCATTTCAAAGTTTGATTTTTGGAAAATATGATTTTTATTAAAGGCCAAATATTTTATATCACAAAAATATTTCAAATAGTTTGTAATATGTGTTGATTCTTTGTCACACATATTTGGTATTCAAATATCTTACAAGAACTTATTTTTATGAAATTTATGAGTATTTATGGGATTTTATTGGAATCAAAATACCCAAGTTTTCAGTTCTGAATTACCCAGCTAGAACTATTGGCGGTCGACCGGACCAGGGGTCGGTCAACCGGACCGGTCTACCGATGTGCACGAGGACGCGCATGGACCCAACCTAGAAGGCCAGTTGACCGCACGGTCTACAGACTGTAAGCACCCAACTCTTGGGTGCTGTCGGTCGACTAGGCGGTCGACCAACAGGCTTGGCCCGGTCGACCGGGCGGTCGACCGGAGGCATGACGGTCAGAAAAATGACCGTTTGGCCGGTCGACTGCCCGATCAACCGGAAGGTCATTTTTGACCTTTCCTGGCTGCCAACGGGCAAATTTTTTAGAGGTTATAAATAAGCCATCTCTTGGGCTGTTTTCAACAAGAATTTCAAGAGCTTATTTTTCCATCTTTATAAGTATTTTTACAGCAAGTTTTAAAAGAGTTTTTGTGCCAAAAAGATTTATATTTATTTTATTTTCAAGGGTTGAAAAAATCAAAGAAAAATAGAGTCTTTGGGAATTTGATTTTGATCTTCATTTCTATATCTATCTAGTATTTTTCTCAAGTATTTTTCTTTGTGATTTGTTTTCCAACACCTTGTTTTCTCACACTTGAGCTATCATCTCTATCCTATTTATAGAATATTGTTTTTGTGAGAAATATAGTTTGTGGTCTATTGAGATCACCAAGAATTGTTTGTGGTCTTTGAGATCACCAAGTTGTAATCACTTCTTTGCTTTGGGTTTGTGTCTATCCCTCTAAGTGTAGAGGAACTTGTGCTTTGGGTTTGTAGCTATCCCTCTTTGTGTAGAGGTGATTGTGATTGAGTTTGGCTTAGTGCCTTATCCCTCTTGTGTAGAGGTGATTGTTGTTTGGGTTTGTGCCCATCCCTCTTGTGTAGAGGTGATTGTTGTTTTGGCGTTGTGCCTTGCCTCTTGTGTAAAGGTGGTTATATTGGAGAGAGGAGTTGTGTACTCCTAACTTTGTAATTGCAAATTCCTTGGTGGAGGTTCCCTGTGTGGGAAGTCATGTGTGGACATAGTGAACATCCTTCTGTATGAAGGCGGGGATGTAGAGCAGTGGCTAGAACCTTGAAACATATCTCGGTATTTGCGTTTGATCCACTATCTCTAAACTCTTTCTCTTATAATCTTGCATTGCATCATATTGTTCATATCATATATATGCTTGGTATTGATTGTGTGCCTCACTAGTGTTGAACCAAGAGAGCTTCATATAACACCTCAACTCTTATTGAGAGGAATCTAGAGGAGTTAGTCCAGATCCCTTCAACGGGAATTCGGCTACACTCTTCGGTTACACATAGTGTGCTGAAATTAGTTTTTTAATTCTGCATCATTTATCATTAGATTAGCCATACACCTATTCACCCCCCTCTAGGTGTATTTTCAAAATCTTTTTGGGTCTTTGGGGTTAGAACTTTTTTCGAACCCAAGAAATATTTATTCTATCATAGAAAAATGTGCCAATTGGCCTTTGAGAGCCTAATGAGTACAAGTGTACACATTAGCATACATATGGGTGTGAGATTGGTGCGCATGTGGTGTATGTTGTGGAAGGTGTGCATGCATATGTGAAACTTATTTCTTGCAAAACATAGTGTACACTCCTGAAATACGTACCTAGATACGTGTCTTGATTTTTCGCTTGTATTTTCTATTTTTATCACAATTATTTTTCTCTTATTATTATTTTTATTATTGTTATTTGGTATCGGGCCCGTATTTGGTAGATTCATTGTCAGTCTAAGCCCAAACCTGGGGACCTGATCTCTTTTATACAGTAGTACTTCTTGATTGACTTTTTTGATAGTTGAATTTGTCCTATTTTAGTTTTAAATATTATTTTTCAATACTTTAGATTTTTTATAATTTTCTAGAATTTTTCTGAATTATTTTGTAGAATTTCCTAAATTTGGTGTCGATCATTGTCGTTGATCGATTCCAGGATCTTTAATTTACAAATGGAAATAAATTTCTTGAATCTGATTTCACATTATTCCTCAGTATAATATTTTTCTATTTTAGTGAAATTTTGGAGATTTTTCTGAATTAGTCAAAATTTGATCAAATATTATAATATTATTCTCTTTCACCGATTTTCTTATTTTCCCCACTTTCTTTTTTCTTTTTCCTTTCTCTTGTCTTTCCCTTTCTTTCTCTTTTTCCTTTTTCCTTTTTTCTTTTTCTTTTTTCCTTCTACCACCTTCTACGCTCTTTTTTTCTTTTTCTGTTCTTTTCTTCTTTTTCTTCTTCTTTCTTATTCTTTCCCCTTCTCTCCTCCCATCTCGCTGATCTCCCCATAGTCCCTCCGGCCAAGCTCTATCTGACTATCCTGATAGATAGAGAAAAGAGAGTAAAAAAAGGTTAAGGTTAAAAAGTTTTTTTATGTTCTCGCAACTAATCCAATGTAGAAAGAGCTACACGGGTCGAACCTCAGGAAGAGATGCAATGGAAGCTTTTCAATATTTTTATTTCCTTACACTTTCTTCTTATGTTTGAAAAACTTAAAGAAAGAGATTGGATTGAAAAAAAATTGATTTTGATATCAATGTAGAGAAGGACCACAACCTGCTAATAATCTACCATCATAAACAAATAATATCAACTAGAAATTATCTTCACGCTAAACCCTAAACATGATAATCTATCCTAGAATTCAAGTAAAACACATAAAACAAATACTAAGGTTCTGCTTGAAATATCAATAGTTAAAATTTAACACTAAAATATCAAGACAATTGTTAAGCATAGATTAAGAAAAATAGTTAAAGAGTACTAGCAACTAGTTGACCTAATTACTATCATCATGTGCCTTCAAGATAAACTTAGTGTTTAAGCATGCATAGAATTTAATTAAGTTCTCTATGTACTACTATAGGTTCATGAAGGTGACATTAGCAAGTCATAAAAGAAGAGTTAGTTACTCATGGTGTAATCTAAACTAAGCATATTATATGAAGAAGATTGCATGAAAATAAAGAAGAAAATAAAGAACAAAGCAAATAAATAACAAGGGAGATATGAAAGGAGCAAAGGCACCATGTATTAATCTGTCACCTCGAATTACAATGGCTTCTTCTTCTTACAAAATTTTCTCCTACTTCTAAAACTTAGAAAATACAAACTAAATTCGGAAATAAATAGGAAACTAAAGAAAATCTAAACTTTGATCTTCTGAGCTCTCTTTCTCTCTAGCTTCACCTCACCATTTATAAGGGAAATAGAGGGTAGAGTCTCAATCGAACACACACACCAAATCGTCACGCCGGCTGCCACTAGAAAGCCGTGAAAACGCGGCTTTTATCGCATTTCGCGACAAAGAAAGGGAGTCAGGGCATGCGTTTTGGGCCCTGGCTTCATCTCATCCGTCCATGTGGAGATATATCCTCATAATCTTATTTGATCTTTGGAATTTAAAATAATCTTATTTTCTAGATAACTAAAAAATAAGTTATCTATAAATTCAAATTTAAACTTGAATTCTCCTCCTTTATCTTTGACTTAGAGCTCAAGCAACTTGATTTAAATTGATTGTCTCTTTTATCTTTGAATTAGGATAGGACTTTGTTATATGGCACAGAATGTTGGGCTATAAAGAGATATCATGCCCAGAAGATGAGTGTAGTAGAGATGCGCGTGCTTCGTTGAATGTGTGGTAACACGAGGAGAAATAAGGTGAGAAATGAGGAGATTCGTACTAAGATAGGTGTAGCCTCTATAAAAGAGAAGATGAGAGAAAACCGCCTACAATGGTTTAGTCATGTGCGACGTAGACCTACAGATGCGCCAGTCGACGACGAGTAGAGCGTATCAAATTAAGGCAAGTTAAAAGAGCGCAGGGGAGACTAAAGAAAATATGGATGGAGGTAATACGACAAGATATAGAGGACAAAGGTCTTAGTGAAGGCATATTGCTCGATAGGAATCAGTGGAGAAAGTTGATCCATGTGCCCAATCTGGCGTAATTCTCTTTTGGTTCATGTAGCCTACCCCAAATACTTGGGACAAATGGCTTAGTTGTTGTTGTATTATCTCTGAATTTACTTGTGATTGATGGGCTCTTGGATTTCTCTTAAACTTTTGGGCTTCTTTAATCTCTTTTCTTTTCTTCCATGAATTTATGGAGGCATGTACAATACTAAGCAAAAATACCATTACATAGCAATGCTTAATGAAAAATTAAATGTGAAAAAATGACTAAAAATATTCACATTTGATGAATAATCACCTCCCCTCTCACTCTATCACAAACTTTTTTCTCTAACTCTCTCTCACTTATCTCTCCCCAACTCTCCCACTCTCTCTCCCACTTCTCCCTCTCTCCCTTAGATCCAACAACCACTAGCCTCTCCGGCCAGGTCTAGCCAGCGAGCCCCACGACGGCCTCCTTCAGCCATCTTCCTCCTCTCAATATCCCTCTTCACCCTCTGTATCATTTTTCTTTTTCTCTCCCCTCTTTCTTCACCCTCTCTCTATAATTCTTCTTTCTCTCTCTCTTAAGCCAACCGACGATCACCACCATCAAGACCATTCCATGGTGACCTCCCCAGCATCTCCTCCTCCTCTGGCTACCCTAGCCTCTGCCACCACTTCGCCTTCCATCTCAACCACCCTATCTCTGCCACCATCTCCTTCTTCCACCACTCACCGCCATCATCTTTATCATCCCCAACATCCTTCCCCTCCTCCTGGTCCTGCTGGGCCCAAGCCACCAGCCGCCGCCGCGCCACACGGCCTGGCCCACCAGGCTGTGGCCTCCTCACTTCCTCTCTCTCCTCCTCCTCTCCTCGTTAATTATTTTTTCTCTCTTGCTCTTCTCCTTTCTCTCTGATATGGACCTATATCTCTCTTTTCTCTCTCTAGATCTCTCTCCATCTGTAGTTTCTCTCTCGATCTCTCTCCCTCTGTGATCTCTCTCCTCTCTAGATCTCTCTTTCTCTTTTCTCTCTAGATTTGTCTTTCTAGCATTCTCTCTCCTCCTTTTCTCTCTCTTGACTGTGGTGTGTGCCCTCCACAGAGTTTCCTCGACATTTGTGTCATGTCCAGGCCTTGCTAAGCGAGTACTTCACTTTGTATTGGGCATGTATTGTATTGGGCGTGTACTGTTTTAGTGCATATTGTATTTCATTTGAGTGTTGAGCTTGTATTTATATTTGGGATGCGTTGTATACTGAATTGTATAGTGCTTCTACATGTATATGTCCGAGTGAACGGATTGCATCTGTGGTAGCACTATGACGAATACTTGTAATAGTGTAGTTTAATACTTATACTTGTACACTACTTTATTACCATGCTTAACCGACCCTTCGTGGTCGTTAGCCTCCAAGCTCAACCGTTTTGCGGTTTATTTTAGATAAGCTCCCGCCCGTATAGTGAGTGTAACACCCCAAACTCACAAATATAGAGATATTATTATGACATATATATGCAGGGCGAAAATACCTTCACACACATACGCTAAAAACATCAGTACAAATAGAAATCAAAGTATGAAAGTACGTGATCTATTATAAATTCTAACATAAGAGTACAATTATAAATTTATCACAGAATGTGACACAATATTACAAGAATATTACATCACCAAGAGGCGCAAAATATGAATTACAATGAGATATAAAAGAATGAACAGTACAAAAGATGCCCGAGAGTTACAAAAAGAAAACTCGAGAGCCAGGCAGGGGGCCGGAAAGAAAAAGACCCCGGACGGTCAACCGCTGATCCACTATATTGTCGTTGCAACTCTGATCAACAGAAAGTGCACCACGGTCCAAGCTCCAGATATGAACATGAAAGTCCAGGAGAGTTAGAAAGCTGCCCAACGAGGGGTAAGATGAGTGCCAAGTGGCGTGCATAGACAAGTACACATGTATCAGTAAATTTGAGGAAAAAAACATGTATTAAAAGAATCATGTCGTGAGCACAGACACACATGAGAAGGCAATGAGACATCAAGTAAATGTGATAAAACCAGTTGTACAAACCCAAATTGCGGATTCGTGAGATAAGTACGTCGAAAAAAAATTCAAACAAGGAAACTGTCATATACACACACACCCCCCATATACCTCATGTCACCATAATTTGAGTTCACACAACACGAGTTATCTCATAAACTAAGAAAATAACATAAAATTGATAAAACTGAATGCGGGCAAAACCAATTATACACGCTCAGTTTACGACTTCATGAGATTAGTACATCAAAAGAATAATCCAAATAAGGAAACCCTCATATATATACCTTATATTTCATTCATGTTACCATAATCTGAATGTATACAACCCGAATTACAAAACAACACGATGAATTATTAATTAGTAGTTTATTATTATTACTCGTCTGACCCATATATTTAGGTATGTGTACTAGCGTCCCAGTACGCATACATCCATATATGAGTAAGTCGAGGTTGGTTATTGAAAATTGATGAGGAAATTAATGAATTATATTTATAACGGGTCCCGTGCATACCCAAGATCATGGCCCAGGGTGTTCCATTGCCAGTGTACAGAATCGGCCGCGAGGCTTAGAAAGGGGAAGGGTCTTATTGTATTCCAATTCAGGAATGTAACAGAAGATAGGATGCCAGCACACCCCTCGGAACACCTGGAGGCTCTAAGCTTGAACCAGAAGTTTTAGTACAAAACATACCTAATACCACTGTAAATAATCACCATTTGAAGTCCATCATTTTCCCCCTTACCTAATGTAAGTTGTCTTTTTTATAGTTTATTATGTATAAGTATCAGCTTACAGGAATAGCAGAAGCATGTCAGGTACAGGTGTATAAGGAGTACAGGAGTACATTGGGATATCAGTCATTACATTCTCGTACTGTGATAATCATGAGTCAAGTGTTAAGCACAGCAGGTGTAGGTAATAACATGCCAGGCACCATTGGTAATATGTCAAGTGATAATATACAAGTGTCAAGTAGTAACATGCCAAGTGATCAACAAAGCAAGTGTCAGCATAGTATATATTGAATTGTCGAATAACACAATACGGAAAAACGGTACAAATACAAGAGATCAGTATGAATACAAAAAAATAATACAGCTTCAGGAAAACAGTTTAAGTAAAGATTTCAAACTCTTTACAACCATCAAGAAAGAATAATAATTTATTTATTTATTTATCCAGCCGGGTGCTTGGTCAAGCTGGAGTAAAGCCAGGCTGTGTTGGCATTACGCAGGACACATGATAGAGCTCAGCTTCAGGTAGAGCAAGCATACAGCTCTAATGCTAAAGTGTTTGGTGAAGCTATCGCTTGCGACGAAGCCATGCTAACGTACATCTATCAGTCACGATGAAGCCACACTCGCAGCGAAGCTAAATGATTGCAAAATTAAAGTACCATGTAACTTAGGGCTAACAGGTCATAGCCACGAGGAGAGATGCGATGCAAGCATTTCGGTATTTTTATGAAAAACAAGTTCAGTAGTTATGTTTTTAGAAGAAAAGAAGATGGAGAGTACATGGGTGATTCAAAAAAAATTGAAGATTCAGAATAGATTTTGGAGAAGATGAGTTTAAAAAGTACTTTGAAAGTGACGTGTTTTTAAAAATAGAAAAGATTCGGGCTCACTAATCTTCAACTCAAATACTTACTTTTCTCAAAAAAGTTTTAATGTCTCACTTTGATCATAGGCAAAACACAAAGTCTCCTTTGAGTGTTCAAGTAAAACAAGTGAGATGGCTTTGTTTTAAAACTTAAAACTTTTCTTTACACAATATTTAAAAGTAGAATGTTAAACTATCAAGTGATGTAGCAAGTATGAAATAAAAATGATTCAGAAATAGTTATGTTTTTGAAACAAATGTTTAAAGTTTAACACCCATCCTCATGTGCCTTCAAGAACAAAGCTTGACTTAGGCATACTAATGATTCAAGTGGGTTGCTTTCCTGAAAACTAATCAAGAGAAGAGGGGTAGAAGAGATAAATTAGCGAACCCAAAAAAAATTCTTTAGCTACTCATGATCAATTTAAAACAAAGCATATAAAACAAATGAAACACACCAGATAGTTTGGAGACGAAGGAAGGTCATGAATCTTTATTGATATCACTTCAACGTTAGATACAATCAATTTTTCTCTCTTACTTATGGCTGGAGTAGAACAAAAACAAATAATTACAAATGAATAGCAACTATCTAACATAAATCCTAACCTTAAGAATGACAAATTTAGATCCTAAACTTCATCCCTTTCTTCACAAAATTTCATCGTATTTATAGGAAAAAAACCAAAGGGGAGAGGAGTGAGCAGATAGGGAGAGCAAACGCTCCCCCTATCTCAATAGCCATGCCGCGAATCCGCGACTTTGGCCATGGATCCGCGGTCTGGATATGGCCATATGGCCACATCAAGGGGAGATAATCGGGGATTCTCTCCTTTTTCCTTTTATCCAAGTAAATTTCCGTTTGATCTTCTGGTTTTGATGATTCTTTTGTTGATCTTTGGGTAACCAACTGGATCCACAAAAAATCCGAGTTTATCTAATTTCTATTTGTTGTTATCTTCCCTGATATATTTTGATTTTCAGTTGAACATTTTCCTAATCTTTGATTTTGAATTAATTTGAATTTCAGTGAGCTTTTGGGCTTATTTTCTCTTCTTTCTCCCTTAGTAAATGTCTGCACATTATTTATACAAAAATAAGCATAAAGTAGAGTTTATTACAACATAGATATGGTAAATATGACAAGAAATATGCAATATCAGTGACCGATCACACCCCCATACCTGTCTTTTACTCGTCCTCGAGCAAAACAAAACTAACTATTCATTTTCGTGGGAATTACTATTGCGCTTAACACGTGCAACAAGCTGTTATACCCCTATGTTACCCATAGAGGACGAATTTTGTCTCGTGAGGGTTTTCAGTGGATTACACCCATAAAATCCAAAAGAAAAATAAAGTGTTAGTCTTTTAAAATCACATTTTGAAAAGACGAGAAAATATTTGAAGTATTATTGTGAAAATTTAAGTAATCAATAAGTTATAGGAAAATCAAACTTTTCATTCTTAAACTTAGACTCTACTCAAAACTTGTTAATAATTAAGGTAAGGAGTCAAACTGTATTTCTCGTCTAGTCTATTATTTTACCCCAAGTCATATACACCTTTGAAAACGTGAAATTTAGACTTGAGGTTTTTCACCACTAACTATTATGTCTTATTTTTTTTATATTTTTGGTGGTATTATCCCTTAATTCTATTAGACTTTCTAATCTGTCTAGGTAACGAACTTTAAGTCAGTGACTCCCAAACTTGACGGTCTTAGGGCACTGGGTGAGAAAACACCCCCAAGAACTTTAATACTCGAGCAAACAAGGCCACAAAACTAAAGGTTTTTATTTATAAGATGTACCACTTTTAGACATGAATACTTATGCTTTGTGAGGCACAAATACCTAACTTAATCAGAGAATTTTTGATATATATATATTTTTCAAACTCATCTAATCACCTTTTGCATAAATACCAAAGATTGCTTAGGCCAAAGCACCTAACTAATCAATAATTAGATTTGTTTATTTTTCATATATGTTTTCTTTTTTATATAAGACATAAGAATTTTTGTTTTTGAACACTAAGTGTGTAAGTGTATAAAGTTTGCATATTTGATCAAGGTAAAAATTAAGACCACATTACTTTTTCAATTTTTCTTCCTAACCTCAGAATTCAAATAAATAATCTTATTTTGACTAAGTATAAGAAATTATAATTATGATTCTTTCATTTCTTAGAATTGACTTAATTTATTACAAAAAATAGGTCAAAATATTGTTTCTCTTTTCAAAAAGTTTTTTTATGTCATGTTAGTCAGGTTAGAACCCTCCCCTACACCTATCTCATGCATTGCCCCCAATGTATGAAAGAAATGAATAGATGTATGGAATGAAATGTAAAAGAGGTAAAATTACCGATACACTAGGTCGAATAGACTCATAGCCTTTTCATTTACCAGCACCGATTTTAAGAAAGATTTAAAGTGTTGACCATTTACCTTAAACTCATTCCCATTCTTGGTGTCACTGATCTCTACATCATCTGTGAAAACACGGCCTTTACAATGAATGGCCCAGTCCATCTTGATTTCAACTTCCCTAGAGAAAATGAAGCCTAGATTATAATGTAAGATTTTTTCTATCCAGGCATAAAAGTTTTTCTCATGATGAACTAATCATGAAAGACCTTAACCCTATTTTTGTTATCTTAGCATTTTCATAGACCTCATTTCTCAACTTCTTAAGTTTGAAAATTTGTAATTTTCGAAGGTCACCGGCTTTATCTAAATCAAAATTTAGCTACTTAACGGCCTATAAAGCTCGGTGCTCTAACTCAACAGGCAGGTGGCAAGCCTTTCCAAAGACTAACCTATATGGAGACATCCCTAGAATTGTCTTGAAAGCAGTCCTGTAGGTCCATAAGACATCTACCAGTTTGGTGGACTAACCTTTCCTGTTTTGGTTCACGTTCTTCTCCAAAATAAGCTTAATTTGTCTATTGCAGACCGCTACCTGCCCACTAGTCTGAGGATGATATGGTGTGAACAATTTATGAGTTATGGCATACTTCTGCATAAGAGCGTCAAAGGATCTATTGCAAAATTGAGTGTCTTTATCACTGATAATAGCATGAGGGGTTCGAAGCGTGAGAAGATGTTCTCTTTCAAAAACTTAATGACGACTTTGTTGTCATTAGTTTTGCTTGGAATGGGTTTTATCCACTTGGACACATAGTTCACAACAACCAATATGTTTGGTTTCCAAATGAATTAGAAAATGGACCTATAAAGTTGATGCCGCAAAGATCAAAGAGTTCTATTTGTAGACTTGGGTTGAGGGGCATCATGTTTCGCTTTGAGATCCTTCCTACCATCTGGCATCTAGGGCATGTCTTGCAAAACTCAAAGACATCTTTGAACAAAGTGGGCTAATAGAATCTACTTTGTAGCACTTTTTCAGTTGTTTTGTGGGGACCAAAGTGTCCACCACATGCAAGCTCATGACAAAAAGATAGAACATTCTTAATCTCCTCATCAGGAATGCATCTCCTCATAATCTGGTCAGAACAATACTTGAAAAGATATAGTTTCTCTCAGAAGAAATACCCGACTTGAGATAAGAACCGGTAGACATCTTATTTAGACCAATGAGATGAAGTTTAATTCATGACTAAGTAGTTTACTATGTCAGTGAACCAAGGTTCCCTAAAGGCAACTAAGAGTTATTCATCGGGAAAGTTATCATTGATAGGCAATTAATTGCATAGTGAGTTTGAAATGCGTGAGAGATGGTCAGCAATGATATTTTCTACGCCTTTCTTATCTCGAATCTTGAGATCGAACTCTTGAAGAAGTAAGATACAATGAATTAGTCGGGCCTTAGCAGCTTTCTTCATCATAAGGTATCTTAGCACAGAATGGTTGGTGAAAATGGTAGTTTTGGACCCAAGTAGGTAGGGACAAAATTTCTCTAATGCAAATACTACAGCCAAGAATTTCTTCTCAGTTGTAGTGTAGTTCAATTGTGCATCATTGAGAGTCCTACTTGAGAAGTAAATCATATGCTGCTTGTCAACAATGTGTTGTCTTAAGACAGCGCCTATAGTAAAATCCGAAGCATCATACATGATTTCGAACAGCTTTGATCAATCCGGTGCAGAAATCATTGGTGCAAAAATAAGCTCATTCTTTAGCTTCTACCAAGCATTAAGACATCCATTATCGAAAGTAAAAGACATGTCCTTAACTAAAAGGTTAGTTAATGGTATAGCAATTTTGTTAAAGTCCTTAATGAACTTACGATAAAAATCGGCGTGTCCTAAGAAGGATCGAATATCTTTAATATATTTCAGCACTGGGAGCTTAGCTATGATCTCAATCTTGGCTTTATCCACTTCAATTCTATTTTTAGAAATTTTATGACCCAAGACAATTCCGTGTCTTATCATGAAGTGGCCTTTTTTCAAATTCAGTGTCAGATTTTTCTCAGCACAACGTTGGAGGACAAGTTCGAGATGGTGAAGACATTGATCAAATGAGTCTCAATAAATGGAGAAATCATCCATGAATATTTCTAAAAATTGTTCCACCATTTCTGAGAAAAGACTCAATATGCAATATTGAAACGTTGCTGGGGCATTGCACAAACCGAAAGACATTCAGCGATAAGTAAATATCTCAAATGG
Organism: Agave tequilana; assembly: GCA_038442645.1. Classification (NCBI taxonomy): domain Eukaryota; kingdom Viridiplantae; phylum Streptophyta; class Magnoliopsida; order Asparagales; family Asparagaceae; genus Agave; species Agave tequilana. Next base: position 91,018 of record JAVJIF010012618.1, on the reverse strand, counting down.
ACAAGTGAACATGGTCTTCTGTTAGTCCTCAGGAGCCATGAAAATCTGATTATATCCCAAGTAACCATCTAAGAAATAGTAATACTCGTGGCCAGTCAAACGTTCAAGCATTTGGTCAATAACGAAAACGTAAATGGTCCTTACGAGTCACTGCATTTAATTTCTTATAGTCAATGCAAACCGGATCTTCATGGGAAGCCGAGTTTGTATCAACTCTTTATTTTCATTTTTCACCACAGTGAAACCAGATTTCTTTGAAACTGCGTGGACAAGACTGACCCATTGGCTATCGAAAATGGAATAGATTATCCCATTGTCTAGGAGTTTTAATATTTCAACACGAACAATCTCTTGCATTATAGAGTTTAACCTACGCTGCAGGTCTCTCATCGGTGTCGCTTCTTCATTGAGATGAATGTGATATTGAACTATGGCTGGATTCAATCCTTTTATGTCGGTCATAGTCCAATCAATAGCTTCCCTATATTTCCTAAGAATCATTTTAAGATTCTCTTCTTACCGTTAGTTAAATGGAATGCAATTATGATGGGAAAAGTTTCTTGTTTGCCTAGATAGATGTACTTGAGATGGGTAGGTATAAGAAAGGGGAAGGCTAAATGGAAGAAAAAGTCAAGTTTATTGGCTCATATTTAGTGAAATAGGGTTTGATGCCCAATTCACAGCGGACTCGACAATCTGGTCGAGGTTAAAGTCTTTGAACTCTAACTCAAAGTCACAATCAGTTCTAATTATAGCTCTTCTCTATGCTCGCTTGTCAAGTTCTTAATGAGGTTGACTTCAAATGTTTGATCTTCAACATCACCGGATTACTTTTATAGGGTGAAGACATTGACTTCTCTAATCATGTCTCCAAAAGTTAACTTCATGGACCCATTCCTACAGTTAATAATAGCACTGGTATTAGCAAGGAATGGGTAACTAGAGTTTGAGTCCTAGGATTGGATATAGGTTGTGTCTCAAGAACTATGAAATTAATGAGATAGATAAACTTCCTAACCCAGATAAGGACGTCATTAATCTCCCCTTTGAGAACTTTTACTGACTTTCAGCTAATTGGGCGATGACTCGAGTTGGACAAGCATGCCCAACCCGAGTTGTTAATAAACTGAGAAAAGAGCAAGTTGATACTGGCTCCCAAGTCAAGAAATGCACGACTAATCTCGGCTTATCCTATAGTGCAGACAATGGTGGGGAAACTCGGATCCTTTACTTGACAGGGATCAGACTCGACTGTAGCTCACTAATATTAGTGGCTAAGAAGATTTTCTTGGGTACAATAGTCTTTCTCTTATTGGTGCACATATCCTTAAGAAATTTTACATAAGATGAGACTTGTTGGATGGCATTAAGAAGTAGCACATTTATCTTCATTTGATTGAAGATCTCAATTATCTTATCCATGTGTGTATTCTGCTTGTTGTTTTTCAGCCTATTTGGAAATTGTACTATAAACTTATGCACCTGACTAGCTGACTTGTCTTTATCAGACTCGTCAGATTTGGATGGATTGAAACTATATGAGGTGGATGCTTGCTGTGGTTGTGCTGAATGGGATTGGATGGCATTGACACTTGATTATCAACTTTCTTACCAACCTCAATGTATGAACAATATTCATTAATTAAATTATTGATCCTCAGCTAGATGAACTTGGTTAGAGTTTCCTGGGTTCGTTAATGATTGATTAGGTAAAATACCCTTGGGCCTCTCACTTTGTGACTTAGCTAGTTAGCTCATTTGAACCTGTAATCTTTTTATGGCTTGTGTGTTATTGTTCCGCATTATTTGCATGAGGGACTCTTAGTTTTTCATATACCTTTCCATATTCTTTTCAAGGTCAGTCATTCTCTTCTCAAGTGGAGACTTTAGAAGGAAGATTGTGGAGCTTAGTTAGAAAAGTTTTGTTGATAATTGAAAGAATTGAATTGATGATTGGAAGAATTGTGATGGTAATTTAGAAAGTTGGTTGATGATTGAAAGAATTGTGATTATGATTGGGATGTTGGAAGTGATTTGACTATGAGTGATCATTATTATTGTGGCTTCATAAGAAATTCAGGTGATTTATCTAATCAGAATTGTATGTTTGAGCATAAGGATTATTATGGGGCCTTGAAAAGATCGCATTCATAGGCTCGGATACATTTGTTGAGCATTAAAAACTGGACACTCCTCAAACAATGGTTCATGGCTTGACAGTAAGTACAACCTAGAGTTGAAAATTAGTTTGGGCTGACTTGATTGACTAGAACTGGTTCCTTAGTTTTTATAACTTTCAATCTTCTCATTAGACTAGAAATTTTAGCCTCGTCAGCTATGGATGATTCTATTGAATGAAGACCTCTTTTTGAAGAGATAGGATTTGTGTTCCTAGACTTTTTGGGAGTTGGTTCCCATTGGATGGTATTTTCGGCTATGTCCTTAAATAAATCTCACCCTTGATTTTCATCCTTTTGCAAGAATCCCCTTGGCACATGATTTCTAAGAGGGTCTTATTCTGATAGTATAAACTGTCATAAAGAATTTGACTCTTTCGTCACTTCTCTATGTCATGATGAGGACATTGGGGAAGGAGGTTTTTGAAACGTTCAAAATACCTCCAAAATGGTTCACTAGTTTCTTACTTAAACTGCATGATATTCTTCCTAATAAGAGCAGTTTTGTAAATATGATAGAATTTCTTAAAGAAGGCCTTAACGAAATCATCCCAAGAAGTAATAGAATCGACTATTAAGCTGTATAGCTACTTTTTGGTTAGGTTCTTAAGTGCCAAGGGGACGAAACGTAACCTAACCGCATCATCTCCTAAGTGGTGTATACTCATCATGATACATACTTTCTCAAATTCTTTAATGAAGAAGTATGAATCCTCGGACTCTAGACCATGGAACTTGGGGAGAGTGTTGATGAATTATGATTTCAGTTCAAAACTGTTGCCACTGACTTCCGAGAGCCGAATGCAAGATGAAAAGGAGGTCCTCATGGGATAGAACTCCTGCAATGATGTAGGTTGAGCCATAACCAGATCTGATTTGGGTGGTAAAGTCTTCTAGTCAACCTAGATGAATTTGGGTCTCCCGATCACACTTGCATACACAATTACTACTACAAACAAGTTTACCAATCAATCAAAAAAAAGAGAAAAATTCAACCATGCCAATTCTAAAGTAGACTTAGACCTAGACGACTCCTAAATGGTTAGATTATCTATAGGAGGTATAATGCAGAATCTGATCACAAGCTAATCAGCCAGATCGGGGCAAGATTGGTGGGAGATATCCGCGCAAAAAGCAATGGGCCTAGTTAAGCTAAATCATCAGCCTTCGAGGTTTCGCCTCTCAATTCCCATTCTTTGACATCGATTTGGCAGGAGTCAAATTCTAACACCTTCCCCCTTAGGATAACCTCCTAGTGAGTCCGAGATGTCCCTAGAGCCAACGTCTATCAGATTTTAAGATAAGCTTAGGTTGTTTGTGCTTGGAGATGGTTTGTGGGTTAAAGAAGGGCAATGATTCCCCCACCTTATCTTGTCTTTGATTTTTTCCCTTAAGATGATTTAGTGAAGTGTGCAAGATATAGAAAAGTAACACTCAAAAGCAAGTAATCACCCAAGAATATTTCCTAAGTTATATACTATGCAAAAGTACCTTGTCTATAGCTTTCTTTAACAGTAATTGAAGTGAAACATAATTAGACAAATACTTAGGAATGCAAGTCTAAATTTTTTTTAAAGCAAATACAATCAACCGGTTACTGTTGGATTAAAAGTAGGATTGTAAGATAATTGTAACACCCCGCTCCCGGAATACGTACTTAGTTGCGTATTCAGATTTTTTGATCGTATTTTTTGATTTACTTCGTGTATTTGTTTTGTATTATGAATTATTTATATGATCGCTTTGCCTTGGATCTGGATTCGTGGACTCGGAGTCAGCCCTAGTCTGAACCGGAGACCCAATCCTAGATTATTGCTTGATTTAATTTTTCTATATTCAGATTTGACCGATTTCAGTTTCAAACATCATTTTCCAATATTCTAGATTTTTCATAATTTTCTGGAATTTTCCTAAATTTAGTTGTAAATCTTCAAAACCAGGGTGGACCAATACCGCTGCTCGACTCTCGGATTTTTAATTTACAAACGGAGTTGAAATTATAAAAATGGATTTCCTATAACTTGTTAAAAACATATTTTTTATTTAAATACTTTTTCTGAGATTTTTCAGATTTTATCAAATCCGGCCGACCCGGTGTAGACCGGCATTAACGGTAGTTTTTAAGATTTTTATCTTAAAAATGGGATTGAATTTATGAAAACTGATTTTTTCAATCATCTTAAAATAATATTTATTATTTTTGAGAATTTTTAAGAAGCTTTCTGAGCTATTTCAATTTTTAGGCTTTTCCGGAGTTTTCGGTGTTTTCCCCAGATACCGGAATCTTATCCTGATATTTTATTTTTTCTTTTTCTAATTTTTCTCTCCCTCCTTAGACGCGAGTCTCACTAGACTCAGATATGGTCTTTAATGCGAAGATTCGCATTCATTCTGCATTTAATGCACTTCTGATCAACTCTGATCAAGTCATTATGACATTTTGTCCTTTCTGTTAAACACAACTTTCGCATTTTTCCCTGGACGCGAGTTCCATCACTGCGTCTGGACAACTGTTAGACGTAAATTTTCATTATATGAGACGCAGCCCATTTTTTTGAATGAAACGCATGTTTCATTTAGTGGGATGGCAAACTTGTAAATATCCCATCTCCCTTTATATACACACATCCCCTTCTTCTCTCTCTTTCATTTTTTTCTTTCCTTCTCCATTTCCAGCATGCGTCCAGCAGCCCACCAAGTCCCTTTCCCTCCCTTCGGCCGGCCATTTTATCCACCTCCTCCATCTTCTCCACCACCAATTCCACCACCTTTCTCTCCTCCATCTTCTCCTCCATTCCAACAACAACAACAACTTCATCACCTTCTTCTTCCTCCTTTTCCACCAAGAAACCCACTTCCTCCATTAACTTCTCCACCATTTCTACCACCATCTACACCACCTTGATCACCACCAAACACACCATCTCCTTCTCCTCGTCATACTTTTTCCAACGAGCTACAGCTTCGTTCTCCGAAGTCTCGTTTGCAAAATTCCATTTTCACCATTTCAACTACACTTGCACCACCATTGATTGGGCTTGGGGCTTTGGCAACCCGTCTCCGACCACTTCCGGCCATCTCCGGCCACCTCCGGCCGCCGCCGGCAATATGGCCGACCATCCCTCTTCCCTTCTTCTTTCTTTTCTTTCCTTTCCTTCTTTCTTTTCTTCCCTTCTTTCTTTCTTTCTTTCCTTCTCTTTTCTTTCCTTCTTTCTTTCTTCCTTTCCTTTAATTCCTTTCTTGCGTCTCTTCTCCTCATTCCCTGCGTCTCCCTTTTATTTTCCTGTCTCTCGCTTTCTCTTGTTGAGTGATTACTAGACGCGGATTTTACCCCCTGTGTCCAAGTAATTATTTAACATGATCTTCGCGTTCTTGACATTTGTATAACGTGATCCTCGCGTTCTTGTGTTAACGTGACACGGAGCTCATGTTCGCGTCTGCGTTCTTCTCGTGTCCTTGTTTGAACGCGGGTCTCGAACCCCGCGTTTGTGGAAATCTACGCGACGCGACTCCCGCGTCTGCGACCCCCGCGTCTCACTCTCAAACTCGCGTCCCCCTGTACACAATCTCTCTCCCTGTACTCTCTCTCTCCGTGGACTTCTCTCTCTAGTCTCACTTTCTCCTCTCTCTCTCATTCTCTTTCTCTCTCTTGATTTTCTCCTATCTCTATCATTTTCTCTTTAACGTGTTGACGCGTTGGTTTTCTGGATTCCGGAGATCGGGGATTTCACAGTATTTTCCGTATTTAGGCGAGTGTCCTCGCCTCCATTCGATTTTTCCCGCTTCGTCGGGTCGACTTCTATTGGCATTATGTATCACTTAACATGTTACTACTTGATGCATGTTCCTGCTATGTTATCTCTTATCACTTGTCACCTGTTATGACATAGCTTGTCACCTGTCTAATATCACCTCCAAGGCATATAACACATGACACCTGATATATTACTACTTGACACTTGTTCTTTATGACATGACTTATTACCTATCACCTGCCCGATCGCTTGTCACTGCCATGATTAGAACCTGATACCTGTTACGATTATCTCTCTACCCATGATTATCACATTACGGGAATGTAGTACTTGATCCCTTGTTATGAACTCCTGTTATCTTTGTTATATACTCTTGTTATGACCTATTATGATCCTACTGATTCCCGTAATCTGATAATTATGTTAATAAGCCATAAAAAGGATAATTGCACGAGGAATGGGAGGAAGTGATGGATGCCGGTATGATGCCTTGCTTATAGTAATGGAATACTAAACCGACGATTCGTATTAGGGGAATTTTAGGCCCCTAGAAGATGCGTGTTAGGGGGATTTAAGGCCCCCAATGGCTGTGTCCCGGGCGGACGGGAACTACTATAAGTAGGAGCTATTAGTTCTTCATCAGCTTCCAATAACCAACCTCGACTTGCTTATATATGAATGTGTGTGTGTTGAGATGCACACCAGGACACATACCTAGATATATGGGTCGGACGAGTAATAATAATAAAAAGATGCCACGATAATAACTTGTTATGTTGTTCTACAAACTTGGTTATACCACTTGTTTTGCCACAATTGCATTCATCAGGTTTTACTTCGGATTTCCGGTTTTATGATTATCATACTATACCTATTCACATTTTCCTTTACCACTTGTGTTCTATTCCACCATTCTCCTGCTCTTATTTTATCATACCATGAGTATTTCCTGCTTCATATCAATTACTGTCTCTCTACTTGCCCCTGCATGCTGGTGCTCACAACACGATTTTCAATGCATATTTATGACTTGGATTTATCGATACACATGTGCTTATCTCAGCATGCCATCTGGCTTTCGCATCACCACTCGCCGGGGAGTTCTGACTCCTCTGGATCCTCATGTTCAAGTTTTAGAGTTTGGAGCGTGTGGATTCTCTCAGTTGCTAATCAGAGTGACGCAGTTGAAGCGTGGACCCCCAGCAGACCGTCCAGAGTCCCATCCTTCCAGGCCCCCCTGCTCGGCTCTAGAGTTTTCCTGTTATGGCTCTGAGCCTCCATTTGTATTGTTTATACTTGTATACCCCTTTGTATTCTCGCATTTGCGCCATATTAGTGTGTAATATTATTGTAATATTGGGTCACTTCCTGTGATAACTTTGTAATTGTACTCATGTGTTGGAATGTATAATGCACCACATGCTTTCGTACTCTTATTCTTGCCTGTACTGATGCTTAGCGTATATACGTGAGGGTATTTCTGACCTGCGTATATACGTTGCAGTAACGTCTCTGTATCCGCGGGATCGGGGCGTTACAGGGTGGTATCAGAGCTTAGGCTCACATCTTCGGTACAACCAGTCGGCAAATTAATGGTAAAGAAATTTGCAACTGAAATGCTTGAGTCTTGCTTATACAGTCCAACTACAAGTACAGAGTTATCTATTCTATCTTGATCATCCTTCCTTTAATTCCTAATCTCTTCCATCTTTTTACTGTTTTGGTTTTTCGAAGCCTTTATACCAATTTAAGATATGATAGACTAGAGAGGTAGCGGCTGACAATGAATGAAGCTATTATATGATCTCTTCGGCTAACTCTATGAAGCTCGGGTATTCTCAGGATTGATCCCGATCGGGTTATCTTTCAGAAGTCAGTAGTCGGGATTCTCTACGGGTATTCTATATTCTCGGCGATATCTTTCAGAGTGATTGATGCCTGATATTCGGAATTCTCAATTATCGGTCTTCTTTATTATGCTCAGTACTATCAGGGTTTCCTTTATCTTCAGTATTCTGGCTTATTCTCGGAGAGCTATCAAGTATGCAGTACAACTGGAATTTTATTGCAAAGCAACGACATCAGATCATTATTATTTGGTATCGTTCAAAGACTTATACAGCCGGAAGTGCAGAAGATATCTATATTCCGATTGTTATTCAGTCGACTTGAGAGCCCTACCCGCAGTGATTCATATCTTGATTGGTATAATTCCTGTCCATGTCCTTTTGTATTCATTTTACCCCTTATCGAAATTGCAAGGATGCAATTTTTTGTAAGGTGGATGGAATGTAACACCCCGATCCCAGAATACGTACTTAGTTGCGTATTCAGATTTTTTGATCATATTTTTCGATTTACTTCGTGTATTTGTTTTGTATTATGAATTATTTATATGATCGTTTTGCCTTGGATCTGGATTCGTGGACTCGGAGTCAGCCCTAGTCTGAACCGGGGACCCAATCCTAGAGTATTGCTCGATTTAGTTTCTCTGGTATTCAGGTTTGACCGATTTTAGTTTCAAATATCATTTTCTAATATTCTAAATTTTTCATGATTTTCTGAATTTTCTTGAATTTAGTTGTAAATCTTCAAAATAGGGGTGGACCACTACCTCTGCTCGACTCTCAAATTTTTAATTTACAAACGGAGTTGAAATTCTAAAAATGATTTTCTCATAACTTCTTAAAATCATATTTTATATTTAAATACTTTTTTTGAGATTTTTCAGATTTTATCAAAATTCGGCCGACCCGGTGTAGACCGGAATTAACAGTAGTTTTCAGGATTTTTATCTTCAAAATGAGATTGAATTTCTAAAAACTGATTTCTCCAACCATCTTAAAATAATATTTATTATTTTTGAGAATTTTGAGAAGCTTTCTGAGCTATTTCAATTTTGGGCGTTTTCGGAGTTTTCGGTGTTTTCCCTAGATACGGAATCTTATCCTGATATTTTATTTTTCCTTTTTCTAATTTTTCTCTCTCTCCTTAGACGTGAGTCTCACCAGACTTAGATATGGTCTTTAAGGTGAAGATTCGCATTCATTCTGCATTTAATGCACTTCTGATCAAGTCATTATGACTTTTTGTCCTTTCTGCTAAACGCAACTTTCGCATTTTTCCCTAGACGCGAGTTCCATCACTGCGTCTGGACAACTGCTAGACGCAGATTTTCATTATATGAGACGCAGCCCATTTTTTTGAATGAAACGCATGTTTCATTTAGTGGGATGGCAAACTTATAAATATCTCATCTCCCTTTACATATACACATCCCCTTCTTCTCTCTCTTTCATTTTTTTCTTTCCTTCTCCATTTCCAGCAAGTGTCCAGCAGCCCACCAAGTCCCTTGCCCTCCCTTCGGCCGGCCATCTTCTCCACCTCCTCCATCTTCTCCACCACCAATTCCACCACCTTTCTCTCCTCCATCTCTTCCTCCATTCCAACAACAACAACAACAACTTCATCACCTTCTTCTTCCTCTTTTTTCACCAAGAAACCCACTTCCTCCATTAACTTCTCCACCATTTCTATCACTATCTACACCACCTTGATCACCACCAAACACACCATCTCCTTCTCCTCGTCATACTCTTTCCAACGAGCTATAGCTTCGTTCTCCGAAGCCTCGTTTGCAAAATTCCAGAGAGTAAGGTTCATATTCAAGAAAGAAATCAACTAAGACAAATAGCCAAAGTTAGTCGACAGGGTGGAAGAGTAGTCGACTAATAGTGGACTCAAGTCGACTAACAGTCTGGTATAGTCGACTAAAACTGGGTTCCAGAGAGTTGATATTCTGATTCAGGAAAAGTTAGTCGACTAAGATGAAAGGGTAGTCGACTAACAGTGATCTATAGTCGACTAACAGATACGTAAGTCGACTAAAACTGTGATACAGAGAGTTTGGGTTTCTTTTAAGGGAAAGTTAGTCGACTAGGGTAAAAAGGGTAGTCGACTAGTGGTCTCAAGCCAACTAATAGCTAAGCTAAGTCGACTGGAGCCGAGAGTTGGGTTTCTGGTTCAGGAAAGGTTAGTCGACTAGGGTTAAGGGTGTAGTCGACTAAGGGTCTCTAGTCGACTGGTAATTTGGTCTAGTCGACTAAAACTGTGTTTCCAGAAAGGTTACGTTTCAACTAAGGGTTTCTAGTCGACTAATCTATAGGTCTAGTCGACTAATCGTCTGGAAACAGCAAACAGAACAGATTTTGGTGGTTTTGTTTGATGACCAAATAATCATGATTTGAAGACACAAGTGAACATGATATGTAAACTTAAGTATACTAGGAATTAATCAAGTCTTGGTGATTAAATTACTCACCAAAAGGAGTGGTTGATGATGGAGTGATGGTGGTAGTGATGGAAGTTGATGATGAAGAAGAAGGTGAGGTCTTTTGGTGGAGTTGATGAAGTCGTGGTGATTCCCATGGAGATGAAGGAGGAAGAGGGTGAAGCTAAAGAGATGGAGTAGTTGTGGTGGTGGTGGTTGTGGTGGAGATGAAGGGGGAGATGGAGGTTAGGGCTTTGGCTCTTGGTGAAGAGAAATGAAAAAGGAAATGAAATGTAAAGGAAAAGTATTTGTAGGCTTTGGATTTTATGAAGGAGATGCAAATAAATAAAAGAGAGGGGGGTTTTTGTAAAAGAGTGGGATGAGGTGTTTCTCTTGGCCAATCATGGCTTGCCAAAGAGAGGGGTGAGGTGGAGATATTTGTGATGGAAGTTGGTGGAAGAAGAAAAAGAAATTTTGGGATTTTGGAAAATAGGAAAAGCCTTTGGCTTGTGGAGGAAGGAAGAGAATTAAAGGTAAAGGAAAAAAGGAAAAGAAATTAGAAAAGAGAAGATATTTCTTCTGGAAGAGAAAATGAAAATAATGAAAGTGGCGGATTCCCGGGATCAAGTGGCGGATGCGGAAATCTTTCGGGAAAATACCGGAATCGTTCGAAATTCAAGTATCTCAGAACGACCCGAAATAATTATCAAAAATCAAGAATATAATATTAAGTATCATAGTGAATTCCGTTTTAAGAAATACTTTATAGTTTTAAAGCTAAAAATCCCGGAACCAGCTAGCTACCGACTCCGGTGGAATTTTCATAAAATCATAAAATCCTCAGAAAAAGTATTTGAATAAGAAATAAGATTCTAAGAAATAAAGTCTAAAGGACCATCTAGAAATTCCTAGCTGTTTGTGAAATAAAAATCCTGGAATCGATCAGCGGCACTGGTCGACACCGGTTTTGAAGATTTTCATTTTAATTCAGGAAAAATCTAGAAAATCATAGAAAATATATAATATTTGAAAATGATCTTTAAAACTAAAATCGGTCAAATCTAATTATCAGAAAGACTAAATCGAATAATACATTAGGATTAGGTCCTCGGTTCAGACTGGGGCTGACTCCGAGTCCACGAATCCAAATCCAAGACAAAACAACCATATAAGGAATTCATAATACAGAATAAATACAGGAAGTAAATCGAAAAATACGATCGAAAATCTGAATACGCAACTAAGTACGTATTCTGGGAACGGGGTATTACAATTTGTAACGCCCTGATTCCACGAATACGGGGTCGTCACTGCAACGTATATACGTAAGTCCGAAGTACCTTCCCGTATATACGCTAAGCATCAGTACAGACAAGAATCAGAGTACGGAAGCAAATGGTGCATTATACATTCCAACACATATATACAATTACAGAGTTATCACCAGAAGTGATCCAATATTACAATAATATTATATCACTGATGCGCAAATGCGAGAGTACAAAAGATATACATATGTGAACAGCGGGAATACAAGGAAATGTACAAGTATGAATAGAAAAGGGCACTCACGAGTTTGCTAAAAGGAAACTCGAGAGGCTCACAGGGGGCCTGGAAGGATGGAGCTCAGAAAGGTCAACTGGGGGTCCACGCTACCGCTGCGCCACTCTGAGCAGCAACAGGAAACCCATACGCTCCAAGCTCCGAAACCTGGACATGAGAATCCAGGGGAGTCAGTGAAACTCCCCAGGCGAGTGTGATACAATGCCAGGTGGCGAGCCAGGATGAGTACGAGTGTCAAGTACAGAAGACAGGAGGGTTAGAACACAAATGAAGTATATATGAACGGGTATGACATAATCATCATAAAACAGGAAATCCAGAGTAAAGCTGATATAAGCAAGATTGATTGTATACGCTTAGGTCATGGTCCCATGAGACTAGTACATCGAAGGAATAATCCAAACAAGGAAACCCTCATCTATATACTTTTATCTCATGCCACCGAATATCCAAGCGTATAGAATCAGAGTTGCAAATCATATAACAGTCAAACGGGAATACATATCGGAAATCATAACATGCATAGCAAGTGTAACAAGAATCAATAACTGGAATCTATTATTATTATTACTTGTCTTACTTTGATATCTAGCTATGTGAACTAGCGTCCTAACGCACATAGATCCATATCCGAGTAAAGCAAGGTTGTTATTGGAAATAGATGGAGAACTGATAGAGCTTCTTATAGTAGTTCCCATACACCTGGGACCAGTTTGGAGGCCCAAAGTCCCCCTAACACGAATCTCCTGTGGGCCCAAAGTCCCACTAACACTACCGCCAATACATTTTATTCCCATACTATAAGCAAGATATCATTCCAGCATCCATCACTTCCTCCCATTCCCCATACAAGTTGTCCTTTTTATGGTTTATTAACATAATTATCAGATTAAGGGAATGAGCAGGATCATAACTGGAATACATAACTGGAATACATAACTGGAATACAGGTACTACATTCCCTTAACAGTGATAATTAAACAATGTCAAGTGTATCATGCTTGATTTTAAATGATAGCATGATAAGTGTGATATACATCAAGTAACTAATCATGACAAGAGATGGATGATAATCTGGTAAGTCATGACATAACAAGAAGGTCTTGCCAAATAGTGGCATGTCAGATGGTCAGGTGATAACACAGTTGTCAAAGTGATATACATGTGTTATATAGAAGCATGCAACTGACAGGTCTGAAGTAATAGCATGGCAAGTAATAACATAGCAGAAACCTAGAAGTCAACGACCACGAAGGGTCGGCCACGCATAATATGAAAGCAGTAAAAGATATATAGACATGGAATCAAATACATGAAAATAGGAAGCGAAATACTTATCGTCCTGACGAAACGGGAAACTCGAATAGAGATGAGAGAAAAGCGAGACTACTCGCCTAAATCACCAAAGTACCGAAAGATCCGAAATCCACTGAACTTGGGACGCGCCATAACCTGTGATATAATTATGTAGAGTGAAGAGGAGAGAGAAAGAGAGAAGGGAAGATGATGTTTGTCAAGTGACAAGTCAAGTAATATTAAAATATGATATAAGTCTAGAGGGTAAGGTTCATATTCAAGAAAGAAATCAACTAAGACAAATAGCCAAAGTTAGTCGACTAGGGTGGAAGAGTAGTCGACTAATAGTGGACTCAAGTCGACTAACAGTCTGGTATAGTCGACTAAAACTGGGTTCCAGAGAGTTGATATTCTGATTCAGGAAAAGTTAGTCGACTAAGATGAAAGGGTAGTCGACTAACAGTGATCTATAGTCGACTAACAGATACGTAAGTCGACTAAAACTGTGATACAGAGAGTTTGGGTTTCTTTCAAGGGAAAGTTAGTCGACTAGGGTAAAAAGGGTAGTCGACTAGTGGTCTCAAGCCGACTAATAGCTAAGCTAAGTCGACTGGAGCCGAGAGTTGGGTTTCTGGTTCAGGAAAGGTTAGTCGACTAGGGTCAAGGGTGTAGTCGACTAAGGGTCTCTAGTCGACTGGTAATTTGGTCTAGTCGATTAAAACTGTGTTTCCAGAAAGGTTACGTTTCAACTAAGGGTTTCTAGTCGACTAATCTATAGGTCTAGTCGACTAATCGTCTGGAAACAGCAAACAGAACAGATTTTGGTGGTTTTGTTTGATGACCAAATAATCATGATTTGAAGACACAAGTGAACATGATATGTAAACTTAAGTATACTAGGAATTAATCAAGTCTTGGTGATTAAAATTACTCACCAAAAGGAGTGGTTGATGATGGAGTGATGGTGGTAGTGATGGAAGTTGATGATGAAGAAGAAGGTGAGGTCTTTTGGTGGAGTTGATGAAGTCGTGGTGATTCCCATGGAGATGAAGGAGGAAGAGGGTGAAGCTAAAGAGATGGAGTAGTTGTGGTGGTGGTGGTTGTGGTGGAGATGAAGGGGGAGATGGAGGTTAGGGCTTTGGCTCTTGGTGAAGAGAAATGAAAAAGGAAATGAAATGTAAAGGAAAAGTATTTATAGGCTTTGGATTTTATGAAGGAGATGCAAATAAATAAAAGAGAGGGGGGTTTTTATAAAAGAGTGGGATGAGGTGTTTCTCTTGGCCAATCATGGCTTGCCAAAGAGAGGGGTGAGGTGGAGATATTTGTGATGGAAGTTGGTGGAAGAAGAAAAAGAAATTTTGGGATTTTGGAAAATAGGAAAAGCCTTTGGCTTGTGGAGGAAGGAAGAGAATTAAAGGTAAAGGAAAAAAGGAAAAGAAATTAGAAAAGAGAAGATATTTCTTCTGGAAGAGAAAATGAAAATAATGAAAGTGGCGGATTCCCGGATCAAGTGGCGGATGCGGAAATCTTTCGGGAAAATACCGGAATCGTCCGAAATTCAAGTATCTCAGAACGACCCGAAATAATTATCAAAAATCAAGAATATAATATTAAGTATCATAGTGAATTCCGTTTTAAGAAATACTTTATAGTTTTAAAGCTAAAAATCCCGGAACCAGCTAGCTACCGACTCCGGTGGAATTTTCATAAAATCATAAAATCCTCAGAAAAAGTATTTGAATAAGAAATAAGATTCTAAGAAATAAAGTCTAAAGGACCATCTAGAAATTCCTAGCTGTTTGTGAAATAAAAATCCTGGAATCGATCAGCGGCACTGGTCGACACCGGTTTTGAAGATTTTCATTTTAATTCAGGAAAAATCTAGAAAATCATAGAAAATATATAATATTTGAAAATGATCTTTAAAACTAAAATCGGTCAAATCTAATTATCAGAAAGACTAAATCGAATAATACATTAGGATTAGGTCCTCGGTTCAGACTGGGGCTGACTCCGAGTCCACGAATCCAAATCCAAGACAAAACAACCATATAAGGAATTCATAATACAGAATAAATACAGGAAGTAAATCGAAAAATACGATCGAAAATCTGAATACGCAACTAAGTACGTATTCTGGGAACGGGGTATTACAATCCACCCACCTTACAAAAAATTGCGTCCTCGCAATTTCGATAAGGGGTAAATTGAATACAAAGGGGACAAAGGTGGAATTTATACCGATTAAGATATGAAGCACTAGAGGTAGGGCTCTCAAGTCGACTGAACAATAATCATCCTCCGCACTTCTGGCTGTATAAATCTTTAGAATTCCCGTTGTACTACATACCTGATAGTCCTCCGAGCATAAGCCAGAATACTGAAGATAAAGAAACCCTGATAATCCCGAGCATAATAATAAGGAAGACCGATAATATAGAATACCCGTAGAGAATTTCAACTGCTGACTTCTGAAAGATAGCCAGATCAAGATCGATCTGGAGAATAACGAGCTTCATAGAATTGGCCGAAGAGATCACATAATAGCTTCATTCAGAACCAGCCACTACCTCTCTAGTCTAGTCATATCTTAAGATAGTATAAGGCTTCATAAAACCAAAACAGGGAAAGAATAGGAGAAATTAGGAATCAAAGGAAAGATAGTCAAGAAATAGATAACTCTGCACTTGTAGTTGGAATGTATAACCAAGACTCATGTATTCCAGTTGCAAATCTCTTTACCATTGATTTGCCTTCTGGACGTACTGAAGAGGTTTAGAGCCTAAGCTGACCTAGGCTGACCTAGGCCGACCTATGCTCTGATACCAACTTGTAACGCCCCGATTCCACGAATACGGGGTCGTCACTGCAACGTATATACGTAAGTCCGAAGTACCTTCCCGTATATACGCTAAGCATCAGTACAGACAAGAATCAGAGTACGGAAGCAAATGGTGCATTATACATTCCAACACATATATACAATTACAGAGTTATCACCAGAAGTGATCCAATATTACAATAATATTATATCACTGATGAGCAAATGCGAGAGTACAAAAGATATACATATGTTAACAGCGGGAATACAAGGAAATGTACAAGTATGAATAGAAAAGGGCACTCACGAGTTTGCTAAAAGGAAACTCGAGAGGCTCACAGGGGGCCTGGAAGGATGGAGCTCTGAAAGGTCAACTGGGGGTCCACGCTACCGCTGCGCCACTCTGAGCAGCAACAGGAAACCCATACGCTCCAAGCTCCGAAACCTGGACATGAGAATCCAGGGGAGTCAGTGAAACTCCCCAGGCGAGTATGATACAATGCCAGGTGGCGAGCCAGGATGAGTACGAGTGTCAAGTACAGAAGACAGGAGGGTTAGAACACAAATGAAGTATATATGAACGGGTATGACATAATCATCATAAAACAGGAAATCCAGAGTAAAGCTGATATAAGCAAGATTGATTGTATACGCTTAGGTCACGGTCCCATGAGACTAGTACATCGAAGGAATAATCCAAACAAGGAAACCCTCATCTATATACTTTTATCTCATGCCACCGAATATCCAAGCGTATAGAATCAGAGTTGCAAATCATATAACAGTCAAACGGGAATACATATGGGAAATCATAACATGCATAGCAAGTGTAACAAGAATCAATAACTGGAATCTATTATTATTATTACTTGTCTTACTTTGATATCTAGCTATGTGAACTAGCGTCCTAACGTACATAGATCCATATCCGAGTAAAGCAAGGTTGTTATTGGAAATAGATGGAGAACTGATAGAGCTTCTTATAGTAGTTCCCATACACCTGGGACCAGTTTGGAGGCCCAAAGTCCCCCTAACACGAATCTCTTGTGGGCCCAAAGTCCCACTAACACTACCGCCAATACATTTTATTCCCATACTATAAGCAAGATATCATTCCGGCATCCATCACTTCCTCCCATAAAACTCACCTTGCTTGATGGAAGCCCACGCGAAGAATACCGCCTCTTTCACCCACCGAATCAAGCCCTAATTCAATAAAATCCTAAGATTAATCCATGACACAATTTACAATCTAATTTAGGGGATTTATAGATCTTTTTACCTCAATTAGTTTCTGTTCGAAGAATTCTGAATCCGATCCGATTCGCGGATTCCCGGAATCCACCTCGAAACCCTTCTCCTCCCCTTGGCACGTCGCTACCGCGCCTCCCCCAGCGCCACCGCGCGTCCGGGGCTCCTCCGCCGCGGCGCCCTGCCGCTAGCCGCGCGCGCCGGCCACCTGCGAGGCCGCCCTGGCCGCTGGCCGCGCGCCCGCTCGTCTGGCACGGCTGGGAAGTGAGTGAGAGAGAGAGAGAGAGAGAGAGAGAGAGAGAGAGTTTGGATCAAAGAGAGGAAGATGAATTTTTGGGGTTTTTCTCGTTTCACAGCCAACGAAAGAGAGAAGGAAGGAGAAGTGATTTTGGGAATTTAGAGTTAGGTTAAAATTGGAATATTATTTTTCTATTTCCTAATTTCCTTAATTACAAAATTTTGACACCTATCCCTTCAATTCCCAAGACCTCTTATAAAATCTCCACCTCATTTCCCTCTTGCCCTAAGGTTGCCAACAAATCATTACTTTTAATTATTTTGAAAATATTTTGTATTTAGGTATTTGTATTTTGATTAGGTAATTGTATTTACAAGTATTATACCTTTTTTTTACATATGTACCAAATACATAGTCCTAAAAATGTGAAATTGAGAGTACTTAAGTGTACATAAATATATACAAATAATTTCTAATATTTTCTAAAAATTTGGATTAAGCTTAACACATGATTGTCACATTGTTAAATAAAATCATTTAGGCAATAATCCGAATTTATTTAGGTCGGGTGTTACAATAACGCCCCGATCCGGGCGGATACGGAGACGTCACTGCAACGTATATACGTAGGTCAGAACTACCCTCCCGAATATCAGGCATCAATCATTCTGAATGATATAGTAGAGAATGTAGAATATCTGTAGAGAATGCCGACTGCTGACTTCTGAAAGATAGCCAGATCAGGATCAATCTGGAGAATATCAAGCTTCATAGAATTCGCCGAAGAGGTCATATAATAGCTTCATTCTGAACCAGCCACTACCTCTCTAGTCTAATCATATCTTAAGTTGGCATAAAGGCTTCATAAAACCAAAACAGGGAAAGGATAGGAGGGATTAGGAATCAAAGGAAGGATGGTCAAGAATTAGATAACTCTGCACTTGTAGTTGGAATGTATAACCAAGACTCAAGTATTCCAGTTGCAAATTGCTTTACCATTAATTTGCCCTCTGGACGTACTGAGGAAGTTAGAGCCTAGGCTCTGATACCACGAATCCAAATTTAAGACAAAACAATCCTGTAATGCCCCGATCCCACGGATACGGGGACGTCACTGCGACGTATATACGTAGGTCAGAACTACCCTCCCGTATATACGCTAAGCATCAGTACAGACAAGAATCAGAGTACGGAAGCAAATGGTGCATTATACATTCCAATACATGAGTACAATTACAAAGTTATCACCAGAAGTGATCCAATATTACATGAATATTACATCACTGATATGC
Source organism: Agave tequilana (assembly GCA_038442645.1). Classification (NCBI taxonomy): domain Eukaryota; kingdom Viridiplantae; phylum Streptophyta; class Magnoliopsida; order Asparagales; family Asparagaceae; genus Agave; species Agave tequilana. Next base: position 72,355 of record JAVJIF010012618.1, on the reverse strand, counting down.
GCAAATGCGGGAATACATGGAAATGTACATATATGAACAGTATAAAGGACTTGGAAATGTACAAGTATAAACAGAAAAGGGTACTCACGAGTTTAAAAGAAAAACTCGAGAGACTCACAAGGGGGCCTGGAAGGATAGAGCTCTGGATGATCGGCTGGGGAATCCACGCTACCGCTGCGCTACTCTGATCCACAAGGGGGAGAATCTACACGCTCCAAGCTCCAAGACCTGGACATGAGGATCCAGGGGAGTCAGTGAAACTCCCCAGGCGAGTATGATACAATGCCAGGTGGCGAGCCAGGATGAGCACAAGTATCAAGTACAGAAGACAGGAGGGTTAGAACACAAATGAAGTATATATGAACAGGTATGACCTAATCATCATAAAACAGGAAAACCAAGTGAAGCTGATTACAAGCAAAAGTGATTGTATACGCTTAAGTCACGGTCCCATGAGACTAATACATCGAAGGAATAATCCAAACAAGGAAACCCTCATCTATATACCATTATCTCATGCCACAGAAATCCAAGCGTATAGAATCAGAGTTGCAAATCATATGAAAGTCAAACAGGAATACAAAACGGGAATCTTAACATGTTTCTATTATTATTATTACTTGTCTTACCTTGATATCTAGCTATGTGATCTAGCGTCCCAGCGCACATAGATCCATATCCTAGTAAAGCAAGGTTTGTTATTGGAAATAGATGGAGAACTGATAGAGCTTCTTATAGTAGTTTCATACACCTGGAACCAGTTTGGAGGCCCAAAGTCCCCCTAACACGAATCTCCTGTGGGCCCAAAGTCCCACTAACACTTACCGCCAGTATTTTTATAATCCATCACTATAAGCAAGATATCATTCCGGCATCCATCATTTCCTCCCATTCCCCATACAAGTTGTCCTTTTTATGGTTTATTAACGTAATTATCAGATTACGAGAATAACTGGACATAACAGGAAATAGCCCAACAGATTCAAGAGGTGGCCCCCACCGAGTATGGTGTGGCACTTTGTTCTGAGGGGATGGATTCTAGAGGTGGCCCCCACGGATTCAAGAGGTGGCCCCCACCAAGTATGGTGTGGCACTTTGTTCCGTAATAACAAGACAGGATTCCCGTAAACATGATAATCACAAAGTCAAGTATATCATGCTGGGTGTTAAGTGATAGCATGACAAGATGATGATATTTAGCAAGCAACTAAACATAACAAGTGGGTCTTGCCAAAAAGTAGCAGGTCAGGAGGTCAGATGATAACACACTAGATGTCAGGTGATATACATGTGTTAAAAGGAAGCATGCAACTAACAAGTCTGAAGCAATGACAAGTAGTAACATGGAAGTGACTCAAAGTCCAACGACCACGAAGGGTCGGCCACGCATGGTATACGATAAAGAAGTAAGCATATCATAAGCATGGCACAAGTACAAGATGAAGCTACCATAAGCAATTGCAGGGCAATACATGAATATAGAAATAAGAAGCGAAATACTTATCGTCCCGACGAAACGGGATACGAGAGAAGAGCGAGACTACTCGCCTAAACCACCAATATGCCAAAAGATCTAAAATCCACGGAACTCGGGATGCGCCATAATATATGATATAAATATGTAGAGTGAAGAGGAGAGAGAAAGAGAGAAGGGAAGATGATGTTTGTCAAGAGACAAGTCAAGTAGTACCAATATGTGATGTAAGTCTAGAGGATAAGGTTCCTATTCAAGAAAGAAATCAACCATAACAGGCAGCTAAAGTTAGTCGACTAGGTGGAAAGGGTAGTCGACTAATAGAGGGTTAGTCGACTAACAGTCTGGTATAGTCGACTAAAACTGGGTTCCAGAGAGTTGGGTTCTGGTTTCAGGAAAAGTTAGTCGACTAGGTGGAAAGGGTAGTCGACTAACAGACATCTCAAGTCGACTAACAGTCATGTCAAGTCGACTAATACTGAATAACAGAGAGTTGGGTTTCTGATTCAGGAAAGGTTAGTCGACTAGGGTCAAGGGAGTAGTCGACTAATCGAGGTTTCTAGTCGACTAATAAATAACCTAAGTCGACTAAAACTGTGTTCTAGAAAAGGTTACGTTTCAACTAAGGGTTTCAAGTCGACTAGTCCTTAGGTCAAGTCGACTAATCGACTGGAAACAGCACACAGAACAGATTTTGATAGTTGTGTTTGATGATCAAATAACATAATTTTGAAGGCACAAGTACACAAGATATGTGAACACAAGTATGCTAGGAATTAACCAAGTCTTGGTGAGTAGAAATACTCACATAGATCGGTTACTTGAAGCTTTACGAGTTCGAAGAGATCTTTGCCGACAAACTCGATCCTCGGCGATATAGTTGATGAAGAAAGACACGATCCCCAAATCCAAAGTTGTTGGTTGAAGTGGAGATGATGGCCTTGGTGTTTTGGAGTTGGTGGTTGAGTTGAGATGGAGGAGGATTTTGGTGAGGGTGAAGTTGATGAAGAAGGAATTAGGTGGAGGCTATCTCTTTGGTGAAGTGAAGTGAAAAAAAAAGGAAGTAGAAATGAAAGGGAAAGTTTATATAGGATTTTGATTTTGTGAAGGAGGTGTAAATAAGATAGAAGAGAGGGGGGTTTTTGCAAATAAGGGGGGATGAGGTGTCCCTCTTTTGGCCACTTGGTGGCTTGCCAAGGTGAGGGGTGAGGTGTCTCTTGGCCTATCATGGCCGGCCAAGGAAGTGAGAGAGAGAAAGAGAGATGGAAGTGTGTGGAAGTGAGTGGAAGTTGTAAAAGATTGGAATTTTGGAAAATTGGAAAAGGCTTTGGCTTGTGGAGGAAGGAAAGAAATAAAGGAAAAGGAAAAAGGAAAAGAAATTCATATGAGGAGATATTTTCTTGGAAGAGAATTTGAAAATAATGAAAGTGGCGGATTCCCGGGATTCAGTTGCAGATGCGGAAATCTTTCGGGAAAATACAGGAATCGTCCCGAAATCAAGTATCTCAGAACGTCCCACAATAAACATCAAAAATCAAGAATATTAATCTAAGAATTATAGTGAAATCCGTTTTAAGAAATACTTTACAGTTTTAAAACTAAAAATCCCGGAATCAGCTAGCTACCGACTCCGGTGGAATTTTCATAAATTCATAAAATTCCCAGAAAAAGTATTTAGGTAGAAAATATGATTTTAAGAAATAATGTCTAAAGGTACTTGTAGAAATTCTAAACCATTTGTAAACTAAAAATCCGGGAATCGGTCAGCAGCACTGGCCGACACCGGTTTTGAAGACTTTCATTTTAATTCCAGAAAAATCTAGAAAATCATAGAAAATATATAATATTGGAAAATGATATTTAAAACTAAAATCGGTCAATTCTAATTATCAGAATGTCTAAATCGAGTAATACTCTAGGATCGGGCCTTCGGTTCAGACTAGGGCTGACTCCAAGACCACGAATCCAAATCCAAGACAAAACAATCATATAAACAATTCATAATACAAAATAAGTACAGAGGGTAAATCGAAAAAAATACGATCAAAAATCTGAATACGCAACTAAGTACGTATTCCGGGAGCGGGGTGTTACATTCCATCCACCTTACAAAAAAATTGCGTCCTCGCAATTTCGGTAAGGGGTAAAATGAACACAAAGAGGACAAGGGTGGAATTTATACCAATTAAGATATGAAGCACTATAGGTAGGGCTCTCAAGTCGACTGAATAATAATCATCCTCCGCACTTCCGGCTGTATAAATCTGCATACTTGATAATCTTCCGAGAATAAGCCAGAATACTGAAGATAAAGGAAATCCTGATAGTCCTGAGCATAATAATAAAGAAGACCGATAATTAAGAATCCCGAATACCAGGCACCAATCACTCTGAAAGAATATAGTAGAGAATGTAGAATATCTGTAGAGAATGCCGACTACTGTCTTGTGAAAGATAGCCAGATCAAGATCGATCTGGAGAATACCAAGCTTCATAGAATTCACCGAAGAGATCACATAATAGCTTCATGCAGAACCAGCCACTACCTTCCTAGTCTATCATATCTTAATGTTGGTATAAGGGCTTCATAAAACCAAACAGGGAAAGGATAGGAAGGATTAGGAATCAAAGGAAGGATGGCCAAGAAATAGATAACTCTGCACTTGTAGTTGGAATGTATAACCAAGACTCAAGTATTCCAGTTGCAAATTTCATTACCATTAATTTGCCCTCTGGACGTACTGAGGAAGTTAGAGCCTAGGCTCTGATACCATCCTGTAACGCCCCGATCCCACGGATACGGGGACGTCACTGCGACGTATATACGTAGGTCAGAACTACCCTCCCGTATATACGCTAAGCATCAGTACAGACAAGAATCAGAGTACGGAAGCAAGTGGTGCATTATACATTCCAATACATGAGTACAATTACAAAGTTATCACCAGAAGTGATCCAATATTACATGAATATTACATCACTGATATGCGCAAATGCGGGAATACATGGAAATGTACATATATGAACAGTATAAAGGACTTGGAAATGTACAAGTATAAACAGAAAAGGGTACTCACGAGTTTAAAAGAAAAACTCGAGAGACTCACAAGGGGGCCTGGAAGGATGGAGCTCTGGATGATCGGCTGGGGAATCCACGCTACCGCTGCGCTACTCTGATCCACAAGGGGGAGAATCTACACGCTCCAAGCTCCAAGACCTGGACATGAGGATCCAGGGGAGTCAGTGAAACTCCCCAGGCGAGTATGATACAATGCCAGGTGGCGAGCCAGGATGAGCACAAGTATCAAGTACAGAAGACAGGAGGGTTAGAACACAAATGAAGTATATATGAACAGGTATGACCTAATCATCATAAAACAGGAAAACCAAGTGAAGCTGATTACAAGCAAAAGTGATTGTATACGCTTAAGTCACGGTCCCATGAGACTAATACATCGAAGGAATAATCCAAACAAGGAAACCCTCATCTATATACCATTATCTCATGCCACAGAAATCCAAGCGTATAGAATCAGAGTTGCAAATCATATGAAAGTCAAACAGGAATACAAAACGGGAATCATAACATGTTTCTATTATTATTATTACTTGTCTTACCTTGATATCTAGCTATGTGATCTAGCGTCCCAGCGCACATAGATCCATATCCTAGTAAAGCAAGGTTTGTTATTGGAAATAGATGGAGAACTGATAGAGCTTCTTATAGTAGTTCCATACACCTGGAACCAGTTTGGAGGCCCAAAGTCCCCCTAACACGAATCTCCTGTGGGCCCAAAGTCCCACTAACACTTATCGCCAGTATTTTTATAATCCATCACTATAAGCAAGATATCATTCCGGCATCCATCATTTCCTCCCATTCCCCATACAAGTTGTCCTTTTTATGGTTTATTAACGTAATTATCAGATTACGGGAATAACTGGACATAACAGGAAATAGTCCAACAGATTCAAGAGGTGGCCCCCACCGAGTATGGTGTGGCACTTTGTTCTGAGGGGATGGATTCTAGAGGTGGCCCCCACGGATTCAAGAGGTGGCCCCCACCAAGTATGGTGTGGCACTTTGTTCCGTAATAACAAGACAGGATTCCCGTAAACATGATAATCACAAAGTCAAGTATATCATGCTGGGTGTTAAGTGATAGCATGACAAGATGATGATATTTAGCAAGCAACTAAACATAACAAGTGGGTCTTGCCAAAAAGTAGCAGGTCAGGAGGTCAGATGATAACACACTAGATGTCAGGTGATATACATGTGTTAAAAGGAAGCATGCAACTAACAAGTCTGAAGCAATGACAAGTAGTAACATGGAAGTGACTCAAAGTCCAACGACCACGAAGGGTCGGCCACGCATGGTATACGATACAGAAGTAAGCATATCATAAGCATGGCACAAGTACAAGATGAAGCTACCATAAGCAATTGCAGGGCAATACATGAATATAGAAATAAGAAGCGAAATACTTATCGTCCCGACGAAACGGGATACGAGAGAAGAGCGAGACTACTCGCCTAAACCACCAATATGCCAAAAGATCCAAAATCCACGGAACTCGGGATGCGCCATAATATATGATATAAATATGTAGAGTGAAGAGGAGAGAGAAAGAGAGAAGGGAAGATGATGTTTGTCAAGAGACAAGTCAAGTAGTACCAATATGTGATGTAAGTCTAGAGGATAAGGTTCCTATTCAAGAAAGAAATCAACCATAACAGGCAGCTAAAGTTAGTCGACTAGGTGGAAAGGATAGTCGACTAATAGAGGGGTTAGTCGACTAACAGTCTGGTATAGTCGACTAAAACTGGGTTCCAGAGAGTTGGGTTCTGGTTTCAGGAAAAGTTAGTCGACTAGGTGGAAAGGGTAGTCGACTAACAGACATCTCAAGTCGACTAACAGTCATGTCAAGTCGACTAATACTGAGTAACAGAGAGTTGGGTTTCTGATTCAGGAAAGGTTAGTCGACTAGGGTCAAGGGAGTAGTCGACTAATCGAGGTTTCTAGTCGACTAATAAATAACCTAAGTCGACTAAAACTGTGTTCTAGAAAAGGTTACGTTTCAACTAAGGGTTTCAAGTCGACTAGTCCTTAGGTCAAGTCGACTAATCGACTAGAAACAGCACACAGAACAGATTTTGATAGTTGTGTTTGATGATCAAATAACATAATTTTGAAGGCACAAGTACACAAGATATGTGAACACAAGTATGCTAGGAATTAACCAAGTCTTGGTGAGTAGAAATACTCACATAGATCGGTTACTTGAAGCTTTACGAGTTCGAAGAGATCTTTGCCGACAAACTCGATCCTCGGCGATATAGTTGATGAAGAAAGACACGATCCCCAATCCAAAGTTGTTGGTTGAAGTGGAGATGATGGCCTTGGTGTTTTGGAGTTGGTGGTTGAGTTGAGATGGAGGAGGATTTTGGTGAGGGTGAAGTTGATGAAGAAGGAATTAGGTGGAGGCTATCTCTTTGGTGAAGTGAAGTGAAAAAAAAGGAAGTAGAAATGAAAGGGAAAGTTTATATAGGATTTTGATTTTGTGAAGGAGGTGTAAATAAGATAGAAGAGAGGGGGGTTTTTGCAAATAAGGGGGGGATGAGGTGTCCCTCTTTTGGCCACTTGGTGGCTTGCCAAGGTGAGGGGTGAGGTGTCTCTTGGCCTATCATGGCCGGCCAAGGAAGAGAGAGAGAAAGAGAGATGGAAGTGTGTGGAAGTGAGTGGAAGTTGTAAAAGATTGGAATTTTGGAAAATTGGAAAAGGCTTTGGCTTGTGGAGGAAGGAAAGAAATAAAGGAAAAGGAAAAAGGAAAAGAAATTCATATGAGGAGATATTTTCTTGGAAGAGAATTTGAAAATAATGAAAGTGGCGGATTCCCGGGATTCAGTTGCAGATGCGGAAATCTTTCGGGAAAATACAGGAATCGTCCCGAAATCAAGTATCTCGGAACGTCCCACAATAAACATCAAAAATCAAGAATATTAATCTAAGAATTATAGTGAAATCCGTTTTAAGAAATACTTTACAGTTTTAAAACTAAAAATCCCGGAATCAGCTAGCTACCGACTCCGGTGGAATTTTCATAAATTCATAAAATTCCCAGAAAAAGTATTTAGGTAGAAAATATGATTTTAAGAAATAATGTCTAAAGGTACTTGTAGAAATTCTAAACCGTTTATAAACTAAAAATCCGGGAATCGGTCAGCAGCACTGGCCGACACCGGTTTTGAAGACTTTCATTTTAATTTCAGAAAAATCTAGAAAATCATAGAAAATATATAATATTGGAAAATGATATTTAAAACTAAAATCGGTCAATTCTAATTATCAGAATATCTAAATTGAGTAATACTCTAGGATCGGGCCTTCGGTTCAGACTAGGGCTGACTCCAAGACCACGAATCCAAATCCAAGACAAAACAATCATATAAACAATTCATAATACAAAATAAGCACAGAGGGTAAATCGAAAAAAATACGATCAAAAATCTGAATACGCAACTAAGTACGTATTCCGGGAGCGGGGTGTTACACCGGAGATCGGGGATTTCACAGTATTTTTCGTATTTAGGCGAGTGTCCTCGCCTCCATTCGATTTTTCCCGCTTCGTCGGGTCGACTTCTATTGGCATTATGTATCACTTAACATGTTACTACTTGATGCATGTTCTTGCTATGTTATCTCTTATCATTTGTCACCTGTTATGACATGGCTTGTCATCTGTCTAATATCACCTCCAAGGCATATAAAACATGACACCTGATATACTACTACTTGACACTTGTTCTTTATGACATGACTTATTACCTATCACCTGCCCGATCGCTTGTCACTGCCATGATTAGAACCTGATACCTGTTACGATTACCTCTCTACCCATGATTATCACATTACGGGAATGTAGTACTTGATCCCTTGTTATGAACTCCTGTTATGTTTGTTATATACTCCTGTTATGACCTGTTGTGATCCTACTCATTCCCGTAATCTGATAATTATGTTAATAAGCCATAAAAAGGATAACTTGCACGGGGAATAGGAGGAAGTGATGGATGCCGGTATGATGCCTTGCTTATAGTAATGGAATACTAAACCGACGATTCATGTTAGGGGGATTTTAGGCCCCCAGAAGATGCGTGTTAGGGGGATTTAAGGCCCCCAATGGCTGTGTCCCAGGCGGACGGGAACTACTATAAGTAGGAGCTATCAGTTCATCATCAGCTTCCAATAACCAACCTCGACTTGCTTATATATGGATGTATGTGTGTTGAGATGTACACCAGGACACATACCTAGATATATGGGTCGGACGAGTAATAATAATAATAAGATGCCAAGATAATAACTTGTTATGTTGTTCTACAAATTTGGTTATACCACTTGTTTCGCCACAATTGCATTCATCAGGTTTTACTTCGGATTTCCGGTTTTATGATTATCATACTATACCTGTTCACATTCTGCTTTACCATTTGTGTTCTATTCCACCAGTCTCCTGCTCTTATTTTATCATACCATGAGTATTCCCTGCTTCATATCAATTACTGTCTCTCTACTTGCCCCTGCATGCTGGTGCTCACAACACGGTTTTCAATGCATATTTATGACTTGGATTTATCGATACAAATGTGCTTATCTCAGCACGCCATCTGGCTTTCGCATCACCACTCGCCGGGTAGTTCTGACTCCTCTGGATCCTCATGTCTAGGTTTTGGAGTTTGGAGTGTGTGGATTCTCTCAGTTGCTGATCAGAGTGGCGCAGATGAAGCGTGGAACCCCAGCAGACCGTCCAGAGTCCCATCCTTCCAGACCCCCCTGCTCGGCTCTAGAGTTTTCCTATTATGACTCTGAGCCTCCATTTGTACTGTTTATACTTGTATACCTCTTTGTATTCTCGCATTTGCGCCATATTGGTGATGTAATATTATTGCAATATTGGGTCACTTCTTATGATAACTTTGTAATTGTACTCATGTGTTGGAATGTATAATGCATCACATGCTTCCGTACTCTGATTCTTGCCTGTACTGATGCTTAGCGTATAAACGTGAGGGTATTTCTGACCGCGTATATACATTGTAGTAACGTCTCCGTATCCGCGGGATCGGGGCGTTACAATAATCAAGTATAAAAAGTAGTAATAAAGAAAGCATGTTTTGCAGGGTAATATGTCCTACAAAAAAGAGTTTTTAGCAGTCCCACAAACTTGCCGCGCTTGCGCGACAAAAGATGCATTTCCACGGCAAACTCTTGGAATCATTTTTCCTACTTTCTGGAGCAGGGGCACAGAATCACAAGTCTTCTTCTGCAATGCTTGAATTCTTAACCTAATTTTCTTAACACTGAAACAGAACACCAAACTTGTCAAAATACAAAGAATATTGTACCCTTCCCGACAATGGTGCAAAAAATTTATTGCAAAATTAAAGTACCGTGTAGCTTAGAGCTAACGGGTTGTATCCACAAGGAGATATGTGATGCAAGTGTTTTGGTATTTTTATGAAAAATTAGTTCAGTATTTATGTTTTTTAGAAGAAAAGAAGATGAAGAGTAAAGAAGTGATTCAAAGAAAAACTGAAGATTTAGAATAAGTTTTAGAGAAGATGAATTTTAAAAATACTTTGAAAGTGATGTGATTTTAATAATGAAAAAGATCCCAGCTCACTAATCTTCAACTCAAATACTTACTTTTCTCAAGAAAGTTTTAATATGTCACTTTGATCATAGGCAAAACGCAAAATCTCCTTTGAGTGTTCAAGTAAAACAAATGAGATGTTTTTGTTTTAAAACTTAAAACTTTTTTTACACAATATTTAAAAATAGAATGTTAAACCATCAAGTAAGGTAGCAAATATGAAATAAAATGATTTAGAAATAGTTGTGTTTTTGAAATAAATGTTTAAAGTTTAACACCCATCCTCATGTGCCTTCAAGAACAGAGCTTGACGAAGGCATACCAATGATTCAAGTGGGTTGGTTTCATAAAACCATTCAAGAGAAGAGCAATAGAAGAGATAGATTAGCGAGCCCAGAAAAAATGCTTTAACTGCTCATGATCGATGTAAAACAAAGCATATAAAACAAATGTAACATACTCGATAGTTTGGAGAAGAAGGAGGATCCTAAATCTTTATTGATGTCACTTCAACTTCATATTACGATCACTCTTTCCTCTCTCACTTGTGGCAAGACTAAACTAGAACAAAAATAAATGAAATTACAAATGAATAGCAACTATCTAACATAAATCTTAGCCTTAAGAATGATAAATTTAGATCCTAGTCTTTGTCCCTTTATTCACAAAATTGTGTGGTATTAATAGAAAAACAACCAGAGGGGAGAGGAGTGAGTGTAGGATCTAAAATAAACGTCAACACAAATCTAAAACAAAGGATGATTAGCGTTAAATATAAACTTACACAAAAGGAAATAAATCTCAGAAAAGAAAGCAGACGCAAACATAAAAGATTTATCCTGGTTCGGTCCTCTTGACCTACATCCAGTCCCCAAACCACCCGCCTGAGGTTTTCCTTTAACCTTTGATTTTGTACACCCAAACTAACACCTTTACACCACTTGACAAATCCCTTTTATCAAATGTATACAACTTTTTTTACAACTAAGAAGATAACAACACCTTGTACAACTTCTCTTCAACCCGAAGACGCTCTTGTACAATTTTTCTCTTTGAGTGAGTACAATCAATCCTATAAGCCTTGAATCTGCATGTTATCGTGAATAAGGACTCTTATAGGTGGACTCTCAAAATTCTTCACTAAAGGATTGGAATTTGAGTGAAGAATTAAAAGTAGAAACAGTTTTCTGAAAAGCAGATTTTTGAACAGAGTTTTGGGAAGAAAACTATTGATATGAATTGGTGTTTTTAGCCTAAGACAACATCCCTATTTATAGGTGAAATTTATAGTCAGTTAGGAAAGTTATTAACTTAAATTTGAATTTTGAAACGTTGGATAAAACACCAGAAATCAGAAACTGTCCAACGTCAGAAACTGGCATTAGTCGACTTGGGTATGTGGGTTAGTCGACTAGGGTACTGATTTTTGCCTATAGTAGTCGACTTATAAAGGGGCAAGTCGACTAGGGAAGGTCTGGTACAAAAAAAATGTTTCTAAAAACTGAACTTAGTCGACCAGCAGAATATATTAGCCGACTACAATAGGTATTAGTGACTAATAAGGTTGATAAGTCGACTAACAATGTTAACTGTCAAGAAACAGAAAGTTGATATCTTTTCAGGACAAAAGTTAGTCGACTACATAAAGTATCAAGTCGACTATGGGATATAAGTCGACTAATTAAGAGTATAAGTCGACTAATAGGCTTATGATGTGTGTGTGTTTCAATGCTTTTAACATTCTAGTAAACATTACAATACACATCCATAGCCATTATCCTTGGGAAGTCTTAAGTATGTAGGACGCTGTATAAGCTTGTGAGATAGAGCTCCAATAAAATGGATTCACAAATGTATCATCAAAATCAAGTTCCAATATTCTCTCCCTTTTTAATGATGATACTTTGTGTGCATGAAAACTCCCCTGCAGAGAATATGTTATATGTTCTCCCCCTGCATAGAACAGGTTATAACAGATATACAAAAACATGAAATATATCATAACGCATATATATATGACAAATGTTTTAAATATTTTTCTTATCAAACTTTTTATATGGTACATAAAAGATAAACATTAGAATGGTACCAATCATTATAAGATCAAAGCATTAACCTTTAGGAATCCAAACCCTATTTGAATTTAGTTTCCATCTGTTAGTATACACATAATTGCATGAATTACATATAGAATGTATGTATGACGCAATATAAGTATTTTTATAAAAAATGCTTAAGTTTTTAGGAATCCATATGTATTTGTCCTTAATTCTTTTTGAAATAATATCAGTTTTCACAAAAGAATTATATGAATTATGATTCTTTTCACTAACATGTGTAGATTTTTCACTCTGAGTTAAGAATTCAAGACCATAATGATTATGTGACATCTTTTGATATGATAGCAAATCATTTAATTTTTCTTTATCTTGATTAACTTTAGTCACATGTTTCAAAATCTCTTCATACTTCATATTGAAACTTGATATGTCTTTATTTAAAATAGTAATTCTTTCATTTAAAGACAAAGTTTCTTTTTTAAGCATAACATTTTCTTTTATAAAATTCTCACTATCCTTTTTCAATGATGATATCACTTTTTCAAAATCATCTTTTTGAGAATTTATAGAAGAAATTTGAGAAACATAACATGAATTTTCTTTGATAAGTTTTTCATTTTCCTTTGATAAAACTTTATTCTTCATCTATTCATTCTTTAGATTATTGTATAATTCATGAAATACATCTAAAAGTTCAGTATATTGTACCTCATCTTTTTCTTGAGCCATGAAATAAATGTTGGCATGTTCAGTGGCTTCTTCTTCGTCAGAGGAAGAGGAATCACTATTCTCCCATGATGCTTGATAATCTTTCTTCTTTTTGAACTTTTTGCTCTTGAATTTTCCTTTATTTTTGAGCAATGGTCAATCCTTCTTCATATAACATGTTTTATTACAATTAACATATAAGATTAAACTTACCTTACTTCAAGAATTTTCTGAATTTTCTTCAGAGCATTGCCATCTCCTCTTTATCGTCAACTGAATTGTCCGTATTTGAGGATGTATGGAAGATAAGTTCTTTCTTCTTTAAGAAAGGTTGTTGTTCATCCTTCGTTCTGTCTTCCAGTTATACTTCATATGCCATTAAATTACCAATAAGGTTTTCTAATGACATAGTAGAGAGATCATTTGCTTCTTCAATTGCAGTTGTCTTCTTCTCCCAATCTGATGTGAGTGCACGAAAGATCTTGCGAACTTTTTCGACTTGGGTGTATTCCTTTCCAAGGGATGCTAAGGAATTTGTTATATCGGTGAACCTTATTATCATTTCTGAAATTGTTTCGTTCTCCATCATTTTGAAGAGTTTGAACCTGTGAATAAGAACAAAAATTTTAGATTCTTTAACCTTATTTGTACGTTCATGTGTTACCTATAGTATGTGCCATATTTGATTTGCAGATGTGGCTGTTGACACACGATTAAATTCTTCTTTGGTTAAGACACAGAATAATGCATTCATCGCTTTGGCATCAATGTTCGCATTCTTCTTTTGATCATCACTCCAAGCGGTGTAGTTGGTTGTCGGCTTGGTATACGGTGCTTCTACTAGGTTCCAAAGTTCATAGTTGAGCGATTGCAAGTAAATCTTCATTCTACACTTTCAGTAGTTGTAATTCGATCCATCGAATAGCGGTGGACGTTGTGTAGAATGTCCTTCTTTGAATTGTGATGAAGAAAACTCCGTTGCCATCCTTGTATGGTGTTGACCGGGTATGCAGGGCTCTGATACCAAGTGTAGAATCTAAAATAAACGTCAATACAAATCTAAAACAAAGGATGATTAGCGTTAAATATAAACTTGCACAAAAGGAAATAAATCTCAGAAAAGAAAGCAAACGCAAATACAAGAGATTTATCCTGGTTCAGACCTCTTAACCTACATCCAGTCTCCAAACCAGCCGCTTGAGATTTTCCTATAACCTTTGATTTTGTACACCCAAAACAACACCTTGTACACCACTTGACAAATCTCCTTTACCAAATGTATACAATTCTTCTTACAACCAAGAAGACAACAACACCTTGTACAACTTCTCTTCAACCTGAAGACGCTCTTTTACAATCTTTCTCTTTGAGTGAGTACAATCAATCATATAAGCCTTGAATCTGTATGTGATCGTGAACAAGGACTCTTATAGGTGGACTCTCAGAATTCTTCACTAAAAAATTGGAATTTGAGTGAAGAATTGAAAGTAAAAATAGTTTTCTGAAAAGCTGATTTTTGAACAGAATTTTTGTGTAGAAAACTATTGATATGAATTGGTGTTTTTAGCCTAAGACAACATCCCTATTTATAGGTGAAATCTATAGTCAGTTAGGGAAGTTATTAACTTGAATTTGAATTTTTAAACGTTGGATAAAACATCAGAAATCAGAAACTGTCTAACAGTCAGAAACTGCCATTAGTCGACTTGGGTATGAGGGTTAGTCGACTAGGGTAATGATTTTTTCCTATAGTAGTTGACTTATAAAGGGGGTAAGTTGACGAGGGAAGGTCTGATACAAAAGACATGTTTCTGAAAACTGAACTTAGTCGACCAGCAGAATATATTAGTCGACTACAACAAGTATTAGTCGACTAATAAAGTTGATAAGTAGACTAACAATGTTAACTGTCAAGAAACAAAATTTTGATATCTTTTCAGGACAAAAGTTAGTCGACCACATAAAGTATCAAGTCGACTATGGGATATAAGTCGACTAATCAAGAGTATAAGTCAACTAATAGGCTTATGATGTGTGTGTATTTCAAGGCTTTTAACATTCTAATAAACATTACAATACATATCCATGGCCATTATCCTTGGGAAGTCTTGAGCATGTAGGTGATTGTAACACAATATTGCATATTTTACCACATAGTCCCCATGCATATTACAAATAAATACATGATTTTTACTAATCTTCTCTATATATTTACAGGTCTACACTTAAATGGAGAGAAAGCCAATAATCACTTTAATTAGCAATAATTAAAGTGATTAATTTCAAATCCAAGATTAAGCCCAAATCTAATCCAGAATCTAGAGAGATCCGCGCAACAAACGAAGAATCCAGAAGGTCCACGTGGCTGAACAAACTCGTAACAACCCACAACAGAAAGTGGTTAGCCAACGGCCACCGTTATGCCGCGCCTTGCCGCGCCCTGGCGGCAGATCTGGGGCCGTTGAGCCCCAGATTTTGCGCCAACAGACTGGGTTCTGGATCCTTCTCCTAGGGGCTATAAATACTTCACTTGGACCTGCGAGCAAAGACGGAACAGAGAAGAGAGAGAGATTAGTGTAAAGCTTTGTATTTTTTTTAGTTTTTCTCTAGGATTTTTGTAGCTCTCTATGATCTTCTTCTTCCCTAGATACTTTGTAAAAGAGAGAGATTGTGAGAGAGAGAGCTTGTGTAATCAAGGTGTGACAACTTGAAGCAACAAGGATTCATCCATTCTCCTTCCTCTACTTGAGCTTGGTTCTAGTTTAATTGCTTTCTTTACTTGCTTTCTTTACTTTCTTGCACTTTTACTTCATGCTTTGTTTTTCTTTTGTAATGGCTAGTAGTAGCTAATTCTTCTACCATGTACTAGCTAACCACTAGCCTTGCTATCTTCACTAACTCATGGGTGATTGCTTTATTTCATCTTGCAAGTGTATGATCTTCTCTTCTCCAATGGGTTTCTTTCATTACTTGGCAAGTATCTTGTTGTAATTCTCCATATGATTCATGTGTGCCTCATTTAGAGCCTTGTCTTGAACAAGTGCCTTGATGGAACATGGAGATGGATCACCAATATGCTATTTGATGTACAACTTCTTTAAGCCCATTATTGAATGTTGTATGTTCTTCATTTGCATCCCTTGAGTGTAGCTCTTTTGATTCCATTATTGAAAGTCTAATTTGTAGGCCTATGACATCTATGGAGGCTACAAGACAAGTCCAAGAATGAGCTCCCGTCATCCAAGTGGGAAGGTAATTAGACCAACACGCAAGACAAATCTATGCCGATGAATCAACATGAGGCACGCATTCACTATCACGGAGTTTAGTAAGTCTTTAGCAAGGTAGTAAGGTTAGCTAGTCATGGTTTTCTTTTATTCAAAGTCTTTTTAAAAGTTTTCTTTCTTTTAGTGTAATTATCAAATCTACTCTTGATTTCTTTCCCAACTATTTCCATCATGAACATATCCATCCATTCTTTATTTTCTTTTTCCGTGTTTTATTCATTCTTTTAAGCAAAGAAGAATTTTCGTTTTACTTTCTTCACTAAGGACCGTAACGCTTCCATCGCTAGCTCTCCCTGAGAATCGACTCGGTATAGCTCTATGCTATAACGGAGATAGGAAAGGGTATATTAATCATCTTTCATACATTTGTGGAGTAATCAAAAGCACTTGAGGTTGTTTCTAAACCTTCTCATTTTACATAATATTTGTGCTAAAATTCCACACAACTCTTTCCCAATCAAATTTTTTGGCGCCGTTGCCGGGGAGAGCAACGGATTTTTCTTTAAAAGTGAAGAACTAAACGAATCTTCTTCTCTGTTGCAGGGTACAGGTTGAAGATACAGAAAATCTTGCATAGCAGTGACATATAAGTGGCTCTGGGCCTCTGCTCTCGAAAGCAGAGACCAGAAGTCCTCTGACTTGCCGCGTTTTGCCGCGCAAACGCGGCAAGAAAGAGTTAACTACTCACAAATTTTCTGCAGGGGCTCTGATTCTGCAAAATACAGCTGCTGATATACCTGAAATCTTGTATTCTTCACCATATACCTGCTAATTTAATCAACAGTAAAAAGTTGGTTGAAATTGTTAAAAATTGTTTAGACACTTGCATCTCTAGGCACGTGTCTTTTCAATTCTTTACTTTTACTGTTGAAGAGTGCTGGAGGCAAGGTACGTTTCGCATTGCATATAGACTAGGAATCATCTCTTGCTTGATTTTCATGCTTTGAGTGAATCCTTGTTATATTTCTTGTACACTTGCACCAATTCAATTTTAAGGGCATTACCGATAAATAAGATAAGGTGGGGAGTTCATTACCCTTTCCTTAGCCCAAAAACCACATCCCAGCACTCACAATCCCAAGCTTGTAAATAAAATTTGATAGACGTTGGCCCTAGGGACATCCGGACTCACTTAGGAGATTATCCTAAGGGGGAAAAGTGTTGGAAATTGACTTTTATAAAATCAGTGTCTAGGAAAGGGGTTGAGGGCCGAAAGCCCGAAGGTTGCTGGTTACTTAATTAAGGAACGTCTTTGGACGGAAAACCTCCCACCAACCTTACCCTTCCCTGGCTGATTCGCTTATAGTCAAAGTCTACACTAAACCTCCTGTGGACGATCTAAAGTTAGGAGTCGTCTAGGTCCAGGATCCTTATATAGCTGGGATTGATTTTTCTTTTATTGTTTGTTATTTTTCTTTTTCGCTGGTGTGATCGGTGCGCGTTGTTTGTGGCTTTATATTTGAGAGTGGTTCTGTGATCATCATTCTGCTAGACTTTCTACACTTACACAACCACTTGACACCATGACCAACAACGTCTCACTTCAAGATCGATTTTATCCGATTCGCACCTCCATTCCTTCATGCATTCTTCTCCCCGAGCCTAATGGAAATCATTTCGAGCTGAAATCACAATTCATTAATACACTCCCCCAATTCCATGGTCTAGAGTCTGAGGACGCGTACCTCTTTATTCGTGAGTTTGAAGAGGTATGCCAAATGATGCGGATTTCCCAACTGTCTGAGGATGCTGTTAGGTTACGGTTCATACCGTTTGCACTTAAGGATTTAGCTAAGAAATGGCTTTATAATCTTCCTGTCAGTTCCATATCTTCTTGGGATGATTTTGTTAAGGTTTTTCTTAGGAAATTCTATCCTATCCACAAAACAGCCCTCATGAGAAAGAATATAATACAATTCAAGCAGGAACAAAATGAACCTTTCTGGAAATATTTTGAGCGTTTCAAAGACCTCTTAGCCCTATGTCCCCATCACGGCATAGAGAAATGGTGTCTCTGTCAGATTATCTATGACGGTTTAGATTACCAAACGAAAACCCTCTTGGAATCCATGTGTCAAGGGGAATTTTTGAAGAAAGATGAGCATCAGGGGTGGGATCTCTTTGAAACCCTAGCTGAGAAAACCATTCAGTGGGAGTCATGTCCTGATAAACCGACTCCCACCATTTCCAGAACTGGTACACACTCCAAAGAATCCTCTATAGCTGCAGAAACCAAGATCAAACAATTAATGAAGAGGATAGAGCTGCTTGAGTCAAAGGGAAATTCTGTGGTCAACCAGGTCAACCCATTGCCTTTGATTAAACCGGGTTGCACCAACTGTCATGACCTGAGCCATGTCTTTGAGGAGTGTCCATTATATCAGCCCCAATCATGTCAGGAGAACATGAATGCAGCTTTTATCAGACCCAATAATCATCCATACTCCAACACTTACAATTCAGGATGGCAGAACCATCCAAATTCTTTATGGAGTCAGTCTGGTCCTGAGCATCATATGCCACCACTTCCACATCCATACAATGCTCAGTTTCACCCATCCAGTTTTGATCAGAATTCACTGTATGTTCATCCATCTCAAAGTCCACCACAGTCATATCAGTCTTATCAGAATCCACCACCATTCTACCAATCACAATTCCAATCTCCATATCCTCAACATCCACCCCAAAATAATTCCGAAATATCTGAGTTGAAACAAATGCTAGAAACCTTTACAAAGAACCAGCAACAGGAGTTGAATAAAATGAAGGTCCAAATTGGGCAATTGGCTGAGAATCAAAAAAGTTTGTTCCCAAACCAGCCATTGCTAAATCCCAAAGTTGAAAATTCAGGACCCAGTCAATGTCATGCCATTCATACCCTGAGATCTGGTAAACAAGTTGACAATAAGGTTTCTAGTCCACCATCTCATCCAGTACCAAAGCCAATACCTCCTGTCCCAATGCAACCAACTTTTGACAAACCATCCTCTAGTTCAGAGCCATCCACTTCAAAAGCCAAGGGTAAAGAAAAGGTAGATGAGCAACCTTATATGCCTAGAGTACCATTTCCAAATAGGCTTAAGAATCCTAAGACAAATGCTCACATGGAGAAGATAAAAGAAATGTTCAATAAGGTCCAAATCAATGTCCCTCTTCTTGATGCCATACAACAAGTGCCATCATATGCTAAATTCTTAAAGGAACTATGCACCAAGAAGAGGAAAACAGAAGTCCCTAAAAAAGTCTTCCTAGCATCATCCATCACTGAGTTGCTCACTGGTCCAATTCCTGTTAAATACAAAGACCCAGGGAGCCCCACCATTTCATGCATCATAGGACAGACTATAATCAATAGGGCACTTCTTGATTTGGGGGCCAGCATTAATCTCCTACCTTTCTCTGTGTACCAACAATTGGGGTTAGGTGATCTCCTCCCGACCCAAATGACCATCCAATTGGCTGATCGCTCTGTTACTAAACCCAAGGGGGTAATTCATGATGTCCTTGTCAAAGTTGGAGAATTCTTTTATCCTGTTGATTTTGTTGTCCTTGAAACAAAACCTGTGTCAAATTCTAATCAAAGGGCACAAATTCCTGTCATTCTGGGACGACCATTCTTGGCTACTGCAAATGCAATCATTAATTGCCGGAATGGATCAATGAGGTTGACTTTTGGTAACATGACACATGAACACAATGTCTTCCACACACAGCCTCACAAAACAAAAGATCAAACATTTGAGGTTAGCTTCATTAGTAACAATTGTGAGGAGGAAGGTGAAGATCCAAAAGATGAGTCACAATCTTGTGATTCTCTTATCCGAGTACCCTTTCAAACGGGGAAAGTTGATTTGGATATTTTCACTTTCAATGAACCAAATCTGACTGTATCTGAACCTCCGATTGATATATCATTTGAAGACTTGTTTGCTGAAGAGATCATGTGTTTAGATGAGTCAACTCGGGGTAAGTTAGCTGATTGTCCACTTCCGGATGTTGATTTGAGTTTTGAAGAATTATATGGAGAAGAGTTAAAATTTCTTAAAATTGGAAGTGATGAGATTCTGAGTGAGAGTGGTGATAAGGACTTTGTTTGTGAACGATGTGGTGGAATGAGTGTGAATGATAATAACAATCAATTGAATCTGGAAAAACCTAAGGCTAGAATAATTCAGACCGTTTCCCAATGGAGCTCAAGAAAGAGAACACATTGGAACGATGGGAAACGGGCCAGAGGAAAGCGACCAAAAGCCTAGGTGAGTGTTACACTTGTATATATTCCTTGTAAATATTTTTTGCACTTTTTTGTGAATAAATGGTTCCTTCCCTTTCCATTTTGTTTCATGCATACATATATCATGATGCATTGAGGACAATGCATGAAATAAGTGTGGGGGAGGGTTTACTAACATAGAGTTTTTAGATTTTCTTTCTTTTACATTTCTTTTAGAAAAATAAAAAATAAAAAAAAATAAAAAAATAAAAAAATAAAAACTTTTTGAAATAAGAAACAAAGTTTTGTTCTATTTTTAAGAAAATTAAGATGTATCTTAGAAATTAAGAAAGCCTTAATTATGACATCTTAAACATAGTTGAAGTAATAGATCTTGTTTAAAATTATAGGCTAAGTAAGAAAAATTGGTGAGATATTTTTATCTTGAATTTTTTGCCTTAGATAATATGCACTTTACACTTACACATTTCTTGGGATGGAAACAAAGACCAAAATGCCATAAAAATAAAAGAAAAAAAAAGAAAAAAATAATATATATAATAAAACATCACCTATTAAGCTGAGAAATTATGCCTCAAGAAGCATGATTACTCACGCCTAACGGTGATCTCACTTATTAAGCTGGATAATTGTGCCTCAAGAAGCATGATTATTCACGCCTAACGGTGATTAAGAATAATCCCCTTTAGTTTTGTGGCCTTTTTCACTCGAGTCCTTAAACCCGAGGGATGTTTTCTCATTTGGTGCCCTAAGACCGTCTGGTTTGGGAGTCATCGGTTAAAGGCTCGTTACAAGGGTGAACTAGAAAGCCTAAACTAAGGGAAGAAAAAAGAAAAAATAAAAAAAATAAATATATATAAATAAATGGCTTGATGGTTAGAGTTGAAATCCCAGAAATTTTCACAGAGCACGGTGTGCATATTATCTAGGTTTTATGAAGGATAAAATATTCAATCCAATTTTGAATTCTTACCTTAATTGAAGACAAGATCTTGCATGGAGACTAAGTTTAAGAAAGAATGATTATAGGTGGACTTATGACCTAGGATCACTTATATTTTTGCGAAAATAGTTCGTAAACATGTCTCTTGTTCAAAATGCATTTTCAAAACAATAACATTTGTTTTCTTTCTTTATGGATTTTGTGGGTGTAATCCGCTGAAAACCCTCAGGAGACAACACTCCTCCTCTAGGGTAACCTAGAGGTTTAACGGCTTGTTGCACATGCTCAGTGCAATCGCGTCACCTGCGAAAGTGGTGTAATAAATTGGTAGTTAGGATTTTCTTTTCTTTCTTTGTTTTGCTCGGGACGAGCAAAAGAATAAGTGTGGGGGTGTGATTGTAACACAATATTGCATATTTTACCACATAGTCCCCATGCATATTACAAATAAATACATGATTTTTACTAATCTTCTCTATATATTTACATGTCTACACTTAAATGGAGAGAAAGCCAATAATCACTTTAATTAGCAATAATTAAAGTGATTAATTTCAAATCCAAGATTAAGCCCAAATCTAATCCAGAATCTAGAGAGATCCGCGCAACAAACGAAGAATCCAGAAGGTCCACGTGGCTGAACAAACTCGTAACAACCCACAACAGAAAGTGGTTAGTCAACGGCCACCGTTATGCCGCGCCCTGGCGGCAGATCTGGGGCCGTTGAGCCCCAGATTTTGCGCCAACAGACTGGGTTCTGGATCCTTCTCCTAGGGCTATAAATACTTCACTTGGACCTGCGAGCAAAGACGGAACAGAGAAGAGAGAGAGATTAGTGTAAAGCTTTGTATTTTTTTTAGTTTTTCTCTAGGATTTTTGTAGCTCTCTATGATCTTCTTCTTCCTAGATACTTTGTAAAAGAGAGAGATTGTGAGATAGAGAGCTTGTGTAATCAAGGTGTGACAACTTGAAGCAACAAGGATTCATCCATTCTCCTTCCTCTACTTGAGCTTGGTTCTAGTTTAATTGCTTTCTTTACTTGCTTTCTTTACTTTCTTGCACTTTTACTTCATGCTTTGTTTTTCTTTTGTAATGGCTAGTAGTAGCTAATTCTTCTACCATGTACTAGCTAACCACTAGCCTTGCTATCTTCACTAACTCATGGGTGATTGCTTTATTTCATCTTGCAAGTGTATGATCTTCTCTTCTCCGATGGGTTTCTTTCATTACTTGGCAAGTATCTTGTTGTAATTCTCCATATGATTCATGTGTGCCTCATTTAGAGCCTTGTCTTTGAACAAGTGCCTTGATGGAACATGGAGATGGATCACCAATATGCTATTTGATGTACAACTTCTTTAAGCCCATTATTGAATGTTGTATGTTCTTCATTTGCATCCCTTGAGTGTAGCTCTTTTGATTCCATTATTGAAAGTCTAATTTGTAGGCCTATGACATCTATGGAGGCTACAAGACAAGTCCAAGAATGAGCTCCCGTCATCCAAGTGGGAAGGTAATTAGACCAACACGCAAGACAAATCTATGCCGATGAATCAACATGAGGCACGCATTCACTATCACGGAGTTTAGTAAGTCTTTAGCAAGGTAGTAAGGTTAGCTAGTCATGGTTTTCTTTTATTCAAAGTCTTTTTAAAAGTTTTCTTTCTTTTAGTGTAATTACCAAATCTACTCTTGATTTCTTTCCCAACTATTTCCATCATGAACATATCCATCCATTCTTTATTTTCTTTTTCCGTGTTTTATTCATTCTTTTAAGCAAAGAAGAATTTTCGTTTTACTTTCTTCACTAAGGACCGTAACGCTTCCATCGCTAGCTCTCCCTGAGAATCGACTCGGTATAGCTCTATGCTATAACGGAGATAGGAAAGGGTATATTAATCATCTTTCATACATTTGTGGAGTAATCAAAAGCACTTGAGGTTGTTTCTAAACCTTCTCATTTTACATAATATTTGTGCTAAAATTCCACACAACTCTTTCCCATCAGTAGGACGCTAAATAAGCTTGTGAGATAGAGCTCCAATGAAATGGATTCACAAATATATCATCAAAATTAAGTTCCAACAGTGAGCAGATAGGGGGAGCAAACGCTTCCCCTATCTCAAGATTCGTGGCTTTGGCCGTGGATCCGCGGCCTAGATATGGCCATATGGCCACATCCAGTGGGAGATACTCAGGGATTCTCTCCTTTTTCCTTTCATCCAATTAGATTTCCGTTCAATCTTCTGGTTTTGATGATTCTTTTGTTAATCTTCAGTTAACCAACTGGATTCACAAAACTCTAAGTTTAACTGGTTTCTACTTATTATCTTCCCTGATATGCTCTAATTTTTCAGCTGAACATTTGCTCTAACCCTTGATTCTGAATCAATCTAAATTTCAGTGGGCTTTTGGGCTTGTTTTCTCTTTCTCTCCCTTGATAAAGCCTGCATATTATTTATACAAAAATAAGAATAAAAGTAGAGTTTATTACAATATAGATATGAAAAATATGATAAGAAATATGCAATATCAGTGACCGATCACTAAACGCATATGGTGAAGCCGTGTATGAACACCTTGCTAACACACGTGAGAAGTCACGCTCGCGGTGTAGCTAAACGCACGCGGTGAAGCGGGCGTATAAACGCATGCATCGCACGTGGCAAAGCTACACTTAAAAGAGGTAGCTGTATAACACTGAGCGCTAAGATCGCCTCCTGGCGGAGCTAGTATAGAACCCGAAGGTTAAGCCCGAAGGCTGATCAAAGCAGGAATAAAGTTAGTGAGCAAACAACAAACATCCAAGCGGAGCTAAGTAAGGTTGGAGTGAAGCTAGCGTACAACACTAAACACTATCACGTTCGGCATGGTTACTACTCGCGGTGAGGCTAAATACACACGATGAAGCTACATATGAACATCCAGCTAGCACACATGATGAAGTTACGCTCGTGGCGTAATACGCTCAGACAGAGTTAGCGGTAAAGCGTTGAGCGCTAGGCTCGCCTACCAGGTGGAGCGTGAAAAGCCCGGAGGGCTACGGGTGATCACGAAATGTCGGCCAAATAAGAGACAGCCCGGAGGCAAAATGTAACTCGGAGGCTGAATAGGTATCTACAAAATGTTAGTACCAAATATGCACATAAATATAATGAGCAAGAGAACCGCCAAGTGGTTAAGCCCGGAGGCTGAATGTAACTGACGACCACGAAGGATCTGCCAAACACAGTAATAAAGCAACATCACAAGCAATATGTATGTATAGATATTAAACTACGCTATTACAAGCATTCATCATACTGATACAAATATAATACATCAAACTAATACAATACACAGTCCCAAAAATACAATACAAAATCTCAAAAAATTCAATAGAACACTCATCAAAGCGAGATACCCAATAAAGCGAGAACATCACCTAAATCCACAGAATGCAATGCAACTCCAAGAACTCCAAATAATCAACAGGTATACGCATTCAAATACTATAATATAATATAGAGAGAAGAGAGAGGAGAGAAGAGAGATAAAAGGAGGGGAATTCGAGAGAGAGAGAGAGGAAATTCAAGAGAGGGAGTTTTTAAAAGGGAGAAAGGGGAGAAGCCCCTGCTTATGCACAGGGGAAAGCCACAGGGACCCACGTTCCAGGGCCTGGCCGTGGTCCCAGACACCGCACCGGCCACGTCGTCAGCTCAGTGATTGGCCAGCGGTGGCGCGACCAACTAAAGGGGGTACGGGAGGGATTTGGTGATGGGGGTGGTGATTTTGGTGGTGGTGGTATTTTTGGATGATGGTGGTGATGGTGAAATTGGGGGAGATAGGAGAAGGAATAGTGAGGAGTTGTGATGGCGGAGTAGGAGGAATAGGTAGTTGTGATGGAGGAATTTGGGGAGATTAAAGATGGTGGTGGTGATTTTGAAGGAGGAAGAAGATGAGGATGTAGTGGATTTTGGTAAAATTTGAGGAAGTGGGGGATGGAGGAGATGGGTTATGATTGAGGAGGAGGGGTTGATTTGGGAGGTGGTGGAGTAGATTAAGTGGAGAAGATTGTGGTGGTTGATTTGAGGTGAAGTGAAGGAGAAGAAAGAGATTAGAAGTGGGGGTGGTGGTGTTTGAAGCTTGGCCAAAGTTGAGGGGGTTGTCATCACCGCCATCGCCAAAGGTCCGCCAGCCGGAGGAGGCGCTGAGCATGGGTCGGCCTTAGGTTGATGGAGAAGGAAGAGAGAGTGAAGGGGAGAGTTTTAGAGAGTGGGAGTGTTTAATTAGAGAAATGGAGAGGGATTGAGAGTGATAAGAGAAAGAGAAAGAGAGATTAAAGAGAGATGGGGGTGAGTTTCGTGTCCAGCGAGGGCAGCCTCGCATCGGGCTGGAGAGAGAAAGGGAAGAGAGAGGATGAGCGAAGGGAAAAAGACATTTTGGGGGATTTTTGTGTAGAAAAGAAAAAAGAAAAAAGGAAAGAGAAAAGAAAGAGAGAAAGAAAAGGAGAGGAAAAGGAAAAAAGGAAAAGAAAGGAAAATATTCGGGTAATAACTCCGAATCTGGGAAAATATCGAAAAACACCGGTAATGCCAGAAAATAAAGTAATTCAGAAAAGCCCTAAAAATTCTCTAAAATAGAAAATATTATACTAAGATATATGTTGAAATCAGATTCAAGAAATTCAATTTCATTTTCAAATTAAAAGAATCTTAGAACCAATTGGTGATACCGGTCGACACCAATTTTGTCGAATTTTGATAAATTCAAAATAATCTCCAAAAATATGTTAAGATAAAAGATATGATCTTGAGGAATAATGTGAAAGCAAATTTTAAAAATTCAACTCTATTCGTAAAGTAAAAATATGAGAATCGATCGGCGATACTGATCGACACAGATTTTGAAGATTTTGCAGATTAATTGAGAAAAAATCAAAAAAAATAAAGTATTGAAAAACAGTATTTGAAACTAAACCTAATCATATTTGATATGAGAAAGATCAAATCGAATAATACACTGGGATCAAGTCCCCTGGTTCAGACTCGTGCTGACTCTGAGTCCAGGAATCTGGATTCAATACCAAACGATAATATAAAGAATCACAAACTAAAAGTAAATACGGGGAAAATCAGAAAATATGATAGAAAAATCAGAACACGTATCTAAGTACGTATTCCGAGAACGGGGTGTTACAGTCAGCTTATTGCTTAGCTTTTACTCGCTAGATTCACCCGAGCAGGAGTTCTGCCATGTGCAACAATATAGTGCCTTGTCCTTTGAGTCAAACACATGTATATCATCACCATGCGCTTTAGCGATTAACGCTGCTCGCTGATCTTACCCTAGCACTGCTTAACTTCGCTTGTCTGATCGCTTAGTCATTAGTATCGCTGTCTTTCTACTGTATACATATGTGTGTTTGGTACTAACATTTCTGCAGGTACCTACTCAGCCTTTGGGCACTCCGGCATTTCATACCTTAAAAGCTTCGTCACCAGGCTTCCTAATAGGAATTAGTCTTATATCCTCTGGGTTTAGTGGTAGCTGCAGGGCGAACTTAACCACTCTGTGATTCTCACTCAGCCTCCGGGTTTTGCCTTCAGACTTGATCATGCTCTGCTGGGAGGCAAGTTTAGTGCCTAGTGGTTTATAGCTAACTCGTTTAGTGTAGCGCTGCCATGTGTGCAACAGCATAGCGCCATGTCGCTCGAGTCAATCACGTGTTTAGCTACATCACGAGTGCGCTTCGATACGAGTGATAGCATAATGTTTTCAATGTCGCTACTCTGTGTACATTAGTCATGCTGTGGGAGCGACTTCTCTTTGCGCATTAGCTTGACATTTTCAACGTCGTTTCACTACGAGCTCAAACCTGAATGAGTTTAGAGTTTAGAGTTACTCGCTAACTTTGTTTCCCTGCTTGCTAGCTCCGCTTGGTTGCTATAGCTAGAACATATTAATATTATAATTATGGTTGTGAAGACTTTGATATTTAAATAATATATTTTCCTATATCATGTTGTTGATCTGCTAATTATCTGACACTCGACATTATTGTATTCCTTTGCTCTTTTCATAATATTATAATCCTGTGATTTGTTGTGCTAGTGTGCTTCATCTTGACATCTGACACCTAATGCACTATCTCTTGACACGTGACGTGTGATACAGTATTTAGTTGCCTCTTGTGATTTGTTTGTACTATACTTCACTTGTGATATGACACCTGACTGGTTAACTATTCAATACTTGCTCTTGTTATATGTATAGTGACTATGATTCTGTACTCCTGAATTCTGATATCTTCGGATACTCCTGAACTCCTGTACACCTGAACCCCTGTACCCTTGAACCCCTAAGTCTCATATGTTGTGTCTTCTATGTCGTGCTCTTGTTGCTTGTGATTGATAATATAATAATAGACAACTTATACTGACCTGGAAAAATTGATGGGTCCTGATTTAATTTCATGTTTATGATGGCCTTATAGTGTTGTGTGGCCACATTCTTGAGGGATCATCTGGAGGCCACCCGTGATATTGTAGGGTATACTGGCATCCTACCCCTCCTGTCTTTTTTCTCCTGTCAGGTATGCATAAGCCATAGGCCTATTCCTATAGGATCTACGATACTCTACTCTTGTTTGGGCGATCAGTAAGTACCGGTACCTAGCGGTACGTTCTATCTCAGTATCAGATGCTCCTGGACCGTTGTTCCAGGCAAGCAAAGGACCCATACTAAACATGATTCATCGAACTTCATCAGTTTTCAAATAACTTGCTCTCTAACTTGCAAGTGAAAGTATGTGAGATGTAATGCATACTGAAGCATACAACTTAGACGAGCCCCAATAATAATGTACTAATATAATAATTAGTCGACTTTTTATCAGGTTCGCGTTGCTTTGCAATTCGAGTTGTATACACTTGGATTACGGTGGCATGTGATAAAGATACATACATACATACATACATACATACATATATATATATATATATATATATCTATATACACACACACACACACACACATACATATACATATACATATACATATACATATACATATACATATACACACACACATATACATATACATACATACATACATACATATATATATACACACATATATATATGAGGGTCTCCTTGTTTGGATTATTCTTCGACGTACTAATCTCATGAAGTCATAAACTGGGTCGTACAACTGGTCGCATTTGGTTTTATCGTATTTTGTATTTATCGAGTTTTGTGTTTGTCTAATTTAAATTTAGATTTATCGATATTTATTGTTATTATTACTATTATTATTATTTATACTATTATTATATCTTGCTCGCCACTGTTTTTCATTTATTTGCAAAGGGGAAAACTTACAATAAAAAGAGTTGAGGAGCTAAATTACAAGTATTCTTAAAAAGATTACAAGTAGATCTCCTCAGAGATTCTGGAGAAGTGTGCCGATAG
The DNA here is from genome assembly GCA_038442645.1 of Agave tequilana. Lineage (NCBI taxonomy): Eukaryota > Viridiplantae > Streptophyta > Magnoliopsida > Asparagales > Asparagaceae > Agave > Agave tequilana. The sequence continues at coordinate 43,537 of JAVJIF010012618.1, read as the reverse complement.
GAGTCTGGTCAACGCGCAACCACTTTGTCCCTTTGACGATGCGAGCGATGAGATTCCCTTCTCGCCTGGTTCGGGGAATCAGAGAACAGAAGGTTGGTAGAACCCTCTTGCTACTTCTCAAAACCGCCTTCAATTAGGAATTCCTTCTCGCCTGGTTCCGGAGATTCCTTGAGAAGGAGGTATTAGGGTATCAGTACCCTGATTAGAGAAGTGATTCTCTAAAAGTCTCTGAATTCTTGTGCGCACGGTGCTTTGTGAAGAAGTCTCTGCTTGTGGAGTCCTCTCTCGAGCGTATCGTGCCTCTCTCTTCTTCTGGAGGTGGTCCTCTATTTATAGGGAGAGCAGGGGTATAATTGTCCCTTGAAAATATATAAACAGATTGAATCAAATCTGTTTAAATCTGGAAAGTAGCCTTACTGCGAGGCTAGGATCAGCTTCTGCGAAGCTAGAAGTAGTAGGTTGGTTGATCCTCTTGATCTGTTTTGATCCTTTCCATATAATTGGAAGATTTTCCCTGATCCTCTTACTCATTTTAGAAGAGTCAAGAGATTGTGGCAATCAACTTCTAAATTTGATCTCAGATTTGATCTTGATTGGATTTGATCTTGATCCCGATTAGATTTGATCTCATCTGGAGATTTGATTGGTCAAAGGTTGACCATAGCATACCAGCAGCGGCGCTGCCCGCTTCGAACTTACAGCGGAGCTGGAGGCAGTATCTGGCGAAGTCAAAGGAAGGCTTCTTCGACGGAGCTAGATGTCATCTGTTGCGAAGCTACCATATACCTTTTCTGCGCAGTTGCGCGTGGCTTCAGGCGGAGCTAACTCTCTCTGCGGAGTTGCGCTTCAGCAGTTCAAGCGAAGCTATGAGTTAATTTCCTGGCGGAGCTGTGAATGGTGATTGGTCGCTAATGTTCCATATTTAGTATCATATTTCGATACTTATTCTAGAATAAAATTTTGCATTGTCTTAATTAATTGCTTAATTTATTTGCAGGCCCATTCTTTAAGGAGATGAAGAGAAATGAGCCCAAAGCCCACCAAAATTCTGAATTAAATCAGAATTAATTCGCACTCACTGAATCAGGGCAAAATCAAGAGGTTAAAAACCGGTTGAGAAGAATTCTCTCAGAATCGACCGGTTAAAGCCAAGAATCCAAGGCCATTTCATCAGAATCCGGGAATCAAATGAAGACACCAACTCCAGATAAAGTCAGAAGGATAAACCAGTGTGACCCACCAAAAGGGTGTGGCCACCTGGCCACACCCTGGCCGCAGAAACGCGGCAAAAGCCGCGTTTTCGCGGCATTGTTGGGGAGTTAGGGGGAGCGTTTGCTCCCCCGACCTCCCCGGGATCCTGCTTACTGGGTTTTCTGCCTATAAAAGGCCATTCTTTGTGCTGAAAATGGACGACCATGCAGAGATAGGATTTAGACTCTTTTTTCATTTCTTAGTTTAGGTTTTTCTTTTCTTTTTATGTAACTTGTATGTAAGCTAGGATTAGACGATGATTCATGTAAGTAAGAGAGAGAGGAATATGTTGAGAGTGACACCGATGTACCCTCCTCCTTTCTTCCATCGTTTCAAGCAATAAAAGGTAACATTTTATGTTCTTCTTTACTTTCATTTTCTGTTGTTTTCGTCTTCCTCTTCTACTTTACCTCGTTTGTTTTTGTTGAGTTTACAAGTGAATTCCAAAGCACAAGTATAACGATGTTATGTGAGTGCCAACGATAGTTCATGAAGACGTTCTCCTCCTCAAGACGTATCACTTCATGCTGGTGCGAGACTTGATGATATAATGCGGACGGGGACTGAGCTCGGGCTTATGATCTATTCGTTGAACGCCTCCTAAACAAAGGTAGAACATGCAAAGGTTTTCAGGTAAGTCATCAATCAATTTAGGTAAGTATTTCTTCACTCTTCTTTCTTTCTTTTCTTTTATTTCTTTAGTATAAATCACCACCTCTTCCAAACCACTTCTTTTCGACTCATTTGTACATAGTCACTTTCTTTCCCATTTCTTTGTAAATAGTCATTCTCATTCTTTTTCACCTTCTCCTTCTACCATTTTTCTTTCTAACTTTAACATAATTTCTTTTTTCCTTTTTTCTTAAAAATAAAGAAGAACTTTCGTTTTGTTTTCATAAGGATTTTAATAAAGAAACGTAAACGCTTCTATCGCAAAACCCTCCTTATGGATCACGACCCGCATAGCCACTTGCTATAGCGGTAAGAATTGAGCCCTTGCACATTTTCATTCTAAATCTGAAATTCTTTATGTTTACGTGCAGGTTAGCCTCAATTAAATTTGGCGCCGTTGCTAGGAAGGGTAACGTTTCTATTGAAATCTGAATTTTTATTGAAAATTTTTTAGAACTAAAACGATTCTTCTCTGTTGCAGGTTATAGGGCAAGCAAAGCAGGAAATTAAAGTTGCAGTAACATATAAGTGGCCTTGGGCCTCTGCTCTAGAAAGTAGAGACCAAGTGCCCTCTGCTTTGCCGCGGATCTGCGGCCAAAGCCACGAAAACGCGACAAAAAGGAGTAGACTACTAACTGTCTTTTTGCAGGGCTGCTTGCTTTGTAAATTGTAGTTTTCTGTAACTTTACTTTTTCTTATATGCCATCACATAAGCCTGCTAATAATCAACAGTAAAACATTTGTTGAAAAGATAAAAAAATTGATTAGACGTTTGCATTTTAGGCACGAGTCTTTTCAATTCATTTATTTTTACTGTTGAAGAGTGCTGGAGCAAGGTACGTATGCATTGCATTTAGTATAGGACTCACTTCTTGGTTGATTTATATCGCTTTGAGTGAATCTTATTTATCTTGTACACTTGCACAAATTGATTTTAAGTGCACCACCCATTAACAAGATAAGGTGGGGATTTAATCACCCTTCCTTAGCCCAAAAATCAGATTCCAAGCACTCACTAACCCAAGCCTAACTAAAAATGAGTAGACGTGGCCCTAGGGACATCTCAGACTCAATTAGGAGATTATCCTAAGGGGAAAAGGTGTTAGAATTTGACTCTTGCCAAATCAGTGTCTAGGAAAGGGATTAAGGGCCGAAAGCCCGAAGGTTGGTGGTTATTTAATTAAGGAACGTCTTTGACGGAAAACCTCCCACCAACCTTACCCTGACCTGGCTGTTTAGCTTGTGGTCAAGGTCTGCATTGAACCTCCCGTGGACAGTCAATCAGTTAGGAGTCGTCTAGATCATAGGTCTACCCTAACTTAGTTAGAATTTTTCCTTTTATTTGTTTGCTAATTTGTTTGTTTTTCTTTGTTTGTATTCTATTGTGTGATATGGCTTATAATAATAATTTTTCCAACTTTAATAATAATCCATATTACACATCGAATTCTTTTTCGGATATTACCAACCCGGCATATCATAACTTTAACCAACCTAGTGTGTCGGATTGGTCTTATTCGAATGAATATAACCCATGCCCCCCATCGTATGACTATAATTTCCAGAATGATTTCAACTCTTCACAGAGTCAGTGGGGATTCACCTCCCCCGAGCATAATTATCAACCAACTTGTCCTCCTTCTCCACCTAGTCCACAATATTTTCAAGATTCATACTCAGTTCCACCCGTCAAAAATAGGAAACCATCAATTTTAGAAATGAGTATGCGTGAGTCCAAACACAAATCTCAAAATCTGATGGACTCACAATTTCACTACTACTTCCAAGACAATTCTTCATCTTTTCATCAAAACAATGAACCTATCAACTATGAAAGATGCTTGAAGCCATGACTCAGGCTCAAAACACTCGTAATCGTGACATAGATATGATGGTCGAATCTCTACATTCTCACCGTTGGACCAGTTCTGATGTCACTAACCATTCTGTTAGAGCCGAAGAGTCCTGTAGTTTTGGAAATCAAGATTCCATTTCAGAACAACCATTTGAACTTGCCCAAACTCCAAATTTTGAAAAAGATATTAACAGTTTAGCAAGTTATCCTTTTCCTGAAATAGAACTTGAAAATGAATATGATCCTGAACCCCAACTGAGTGATTCAATTCTACTTCCTGATTCGATTATGACTCCGGTATCTTCACCTGATTTTGATCTTTTCCCCGAGTCAACGTTGGATCCTATGCCTATTCATCATGAAATTGAATCCCCCATCTTTGAGGATCATATTGAACTTGACCAATTATACAATTTTGAAAATCCTATTGACAAATTGCAAGTTCTCTATTTTTTGATATTGAACTCAATGAGATATGTGACCTAGATTCTCAAATCTGTGATCCAGTTCAAATTTCTGAATCAATATTGACTCCTGTTTTGTTACCAAACTTGAGTAATATTTTAGAGTCAGTTTTGATTCCTCCACCTATCATTCCTGAACTGGAATCACCCATATTAGGTCACATCCCATTGTTAGAAAATACATGTGGACTTGAGTTTCAACTTCTTGACTTGGATCCGCTTCTTGAACCAATTTCGACTCCTGAACCTTTACTTGACTTAAGTCACCTTCCTGAGTCGGTATTAGTTCTTGTCCTTCCTGAGTCCAAGTCAACCGTTCTATCATTTCATACTCCATTCTGGGACGAGGTCATTGACAAATTTGACTCCGAAATTAGTTATGGAATATGGAAATTAGATGGTGTTAAATATTTAATAAAGATCCTTTATGGATACATCTTTTTAATGGGTTATATTAGAGAAATTGTTGGTGGGTTCCTCCGAACCCAAAGAAAAGTTGATTGGGCCGCATTTCGTGGACCAATCAGACCACCACTGGAACCACTACCTTAAGGTAACATTCTCCTTCCCTTTCTTCTTTTTCATGCATCCATGCATTAATTCATACATTGAGGACAATGCATGAGATAGGTGTGGGGGAGGGTCTAACATAACTTTTCTTTTTGTTTAAAAAAAAATATTAACATTTTCTTTACCTTTAAAAACTTTTTGAAAATAGAAATAATATTTTGACATATTTTTTGTAAGAAATTAAGTTAATTTTAAGGAATAAGAAAATCCAGATTAGGATTTCTTATACTTGGTCAAAATAAGATTATTTGTTTGATTTTTAGGGTTAGGAAGATAATTTGTCAAAGTAATTTAGTCTTGATCTTTACCTTGATGAAATATGCACACTTCATATACTTACACACTTAGGGTTCAAAAACAAAGATTCTTATTCCTTATTAAAAAAAGGAAAGAAATAAAAAAAATCTAATTATTGATTAGCTAGGTGCTTTGGCCTAAGTAAGCCTTAGTATTTATGCGAAAGATGATTAGATAAGTTTGAAAATATATATATATATATATATATAAATCCTCTGATTAAGCTGGGTATTTGTGCCTAATAAGCATAAGTATTCACGCCTAAAAGAGATTCAAATAATAAAATCCTTAGTTTTGTGGCCTTGTTTGCTCGAGTCCTTAAGTCCTTGGGGTGTTTTCTCACCCGGTGCCCTAAGACCGTTTGGTTTGAGAGTCATCGATTAAAGGCTCGTTACATGGGCATATTAGAAAGCCTAATAGAACTAAGGAATAATACCACACAAAAAAAAAGTGTATATATAAATAAATAAGGCATAAAAGTTAGAGTTAATGAACCCTTAGTCAAAATTTTCACAGTCACAAGGTGCATATGACTTAGGGTAAAGTAATAGACTAGATGAGAAGTACAATTTGACTCCTTACTTTGATTGATAACAAATTTTTGAATAGAGACTAAGTTTAGGAATGAAAAATTCTGTTTTCCTATAACTTATAGATTACTTAAATCTTACAATTATATTTCAAATATTTTTCTCTTTCAAAATGCTTTTCGAAAATACTAACTCTTTGTTTCTCTTTCTTTATGAATTTTGTGGGTGCAATCCGCTGAAAACCCTCACGAGACAAAACTCATCCTCTAGGGGAAACCTAGAGGTTTAACGGCTTGTTGCACATGCTCAGTGCAATCGCGTGACCTGCGAAAGTGGTCTAATAATCCTTAGTATAGTTTAGTTGTTTTGCTCGAGGACGAGCAAAAGATAGGTATGGGGGTGTGATTGGTCGCTAATGTTGCATATTTAGTATCATATTTCCATACTTATTCTAGAATAAAACTTTACATTGTCTTAATTAATTGCTTAATTTATTTGCAGGCCCATTCTTTAAGGAGATGAAGAGAAATGAGCCCAAAGCCCATCAAAATTCTGAATTAAATCAGAATTAATTCGCACTCACTGAATCAGGGCAAAATCAAGAGGTTAAAAACCGGTTGAGAAGAATCCTCTCAGAATCGACCGGTTAAAGCCAAGAATTCAAGGCCATTTCGTCAGAATCCGGGAATCAAACGAAGACACCAACTCCAGATAAAGTCAGAAGGATAAACCAGTGTGACCCACCAACAGGGTGTGGCCACCTGGCCACACCCTGGCCGCGGAAACGCGGCAAAAGTCACGTTTCTACGGCATTGTTGGGGAGTTAGGGGGAGCGTTTGCTCCCCCGACCTCCCCGGGATCCTGCTTACTGGGTTTTCTGCCTATAAAAGGCCATTCTTTGTGCTGAAAATGGACGACCATGCAAAGATAAGATTTAGACTCTTTTTCCATTTCTTAGTTTAGGTTTTTCTATTCTTTTTATGTAACTTGTATGTAAGCTTGGGTTAGATGATGATTCATGTAAGTAAGAGAGAGAGGAATATGTTGAGAGTGACACCGATGTACCCTCCTCCTTTCTTTCATTGTTTCAAGCAATAAAAGGTAACATTTTTATGTTCTTCTTTACTTTCATTTTCTGTTATTTTCGTCTTCCTCTTCTACTTTACCTCGTTTGTTTTTGTTGAGTTTACAAGTGAATTCCAAAGCACAAGTATAACGATGTTATGTGAGTGCCAACGATAGTTCATGAAGACGTTCTCCTCCTCAAGACGTATCATTTCATGCTTGTGCGAGACTTGATGATATAATGCAGATGGGGACTGAGCTCGGGCTTTTGATCTATGCGTTGAACGCCTCCTAAACAAAGGTAGAACATGCAAAGGTTTTCAGGTAAGTCATCAATCAATCTAGGTAAGTATTTCTTCACTCTTCTTTCTTTCTTTTCTTTTATTTCTTTAGTATAAATCACCACCTATTCCAAACCACTTCTTTTTCGACTCATTTGTACATAGTCACTTTCTTTCCCATTTCTTTGTAAATAGTCATTCTCATTCTTTTCCACCTTCTCCTTCTACCATTTTTCTTTCTAAGTTTAACATAATTTCTTTTTTCCTTTTTTCTTAAAAACAAAGAAGAACTTTCGTTTTGTTTTCATAAGGATTTCAATAAAGAAACGTAAACGCTTCTATCGCAAAACCCTCCTTGTGGATTACGACCCGCATAGCCACTTGCTATAGCGGTAAGAATTGAGCCCTTGCACATCTTCATTCTAAATCTGAATTCTTTATTTTTACGTGCAGGTTAGCCTCAATCAAATGGCTTCAATGCGAAGTTGAATGATCTTAGCCTCTCAGGCGAGGCTATCCCTTTGGGCTCATGTAATGCTAAGTGCTAGCATCTTAGACCTGCTGAGGTCTGTTTAGAGGCAATCCGGGCTTACTGTCTGCTTGATGGATCAGTGGAGTCCAAGTTGCTTCCTTGTCCCTCGGAGATGGGTGAAAACTGGTCGTCAGCTTGTCTGTCACTCGTCTTTTGTAAATGTCAACAAGTTTAGACATTGTTCGGGCCAGTAAGAATCTTGTCTTTTTTAAGTGTCAACAAGACCCCCTTCAAAGTTTTCGAAAGTCTGCAATGGATCGGACTTCGAAATACTTTGAACTGCTTTGATCGGTGATATGTGAAGTACGAACGTCGCCATGGTGGTTGAGTTCAGCTTCGTTTTTAATCCTAATTTGGGATAAGTTCGCCGAAGAATCATGTAGATTCGTGTCTGGGTAGCTTCGCGTCTGGGCTTCCCGGAATAAGTTCGCTCTTGAGCATCTGTTGCTTTCCCGAGGCCAACTGCTGTGGGCCGGTTACGAGAAAGATTACTCCTTCTCTCGCATTGATCGAGGGAGATATTCTTCCCTTGTGCGTTTCTGAGGGAGGATATTCCCTTTTTCAAGACGCCATCAATGCCTTTATGAGGGAGACACTTCTCCCTTTGCATGGTTCCAAGGGAAACCGTCCCATTTCTCAAGGCACAATAAATGCCTTAAATGCACTCATGCTTCCACGCTTGAGGCAGCAGTGCTCAGGCCATGAGGCCTATAAATAGGACACCTGAGGTCCTCTGAAGAGAAGTGATCTGCTCTTCTTCTCTTCTCCTAGTTGAGAGAGATACTCAGATCTCTGAATTAGTGGGGACGCCCACTCTGGTTATTACCCGGCCAAGGACCGGTAAGTCTTGATCATTCAGAGACTTTACCAATAAACTTTTAGGGAGTTCATCTCCCTTAACTTAGCTCTAACAGCTGCCTCAGGATCAATTTCCCTTGTTCTTCATTTTACAATTGACTGATCTGCAGAGAAGGATTTCAGCATAGCTTCCCAGCGAAGCTATCATTTTGACTTGATCAAAGAAAGATCACTGCATGCGTGTTAAGTCCGCTACACAGGCAAAACTCGGGACTTAGTCTCTTCAAAGTTGAGCCAGTCTTGCCATATAGGTGGGGCTAAGACTGCGTCCCTCAGGGTCAGTCTGGCTTAGCCATATAGGCGAGGCTAGGACTTGGCATTTGATGAGCTAGCCCATCATCACTATGCAAGTGAGGCTATCCTCTACTTAACTGAAATCAATGCTTGACTGAATCAGATTGCTTCGCCTCAAAGAATTTGACTTAGTGCTTTTGCAGCTTCTCCTGTGTTTAACTGCTAATTTGTTCTGGTTTACATTGCAGTGAGCTATGTTTGCCAATCTTGTGACTTAATGAAAGAAACCAGGAAATTTTCTCTTGCTTTTCTAGTTGAGACTTTACCCTTAAGCAGGAGGAACAAACTGGGCAGCCGATGTGTGTCCCCGAAGAGGTTGGCAGTCGCTTATCCGAGATGATCCACTTCGAGGCGAGGCTGGTAGTCGCTTATCCGAGATGATCCACTTCGGGAAAGCGGACGTCACCTGTAAGGTCGCGGATCTTCCCATTGCCAATTTTCATCAAAGAAGATCCAAACTGCTGGTGGCGATCAGTCCCTTGCCAGTTTTAATTAGAGAAGGTTCGGCTTCCTGGTGGCACAATCTGTTCTGGTGGCACATTCTATCATTATGTGAAGGATTATGGCCTTGTGCAGGAGGAAGGCCTTTCGTGTCCAGTTGCTTTGGCTTGAAAGTAGATAGGACCACTTATATGCCTCTTGAGCAAATGATTCTGTTGTATGAAACACAACCTTGATGTGGTATCAATGTACCTTTCCTTTTAAATCAATGAAAGTTCATTTTCTGCTCATTTGATTTTTGCTTTGCCTTCATTCTGAATTTGGCTCAGCGGAGCTAAACTCCATGTGGGGTTAAAGATAGAATTTTATCTGAAATAGGAATGAGCTTCCGGCGAAGCTAGCATATCTGCGAAGTTCGGCCTATGCCTTCAGCGGAGTTAAGGCAATCCTGTTGGCGAAGTCATTGATGTATTGTGCGAAGTCCGCATTTTAACTCGTGACGAAGTTAGCCCTTAGTGGGGCTGAATCAGCGCTTCTCGGGAAGGCGCTTTAGGCGCCGTTTCAAATTAATTTGAATCGATAGCCTGTACTCTTTTCGAGGCGTCGTTTCAGGCGATCATCGGCCTATAAAAGCCCGGTCGGGCTGAGAGAGAAAGTCATCATTTCTCTTTGAATTTTCTAGAGCACTTGACTCTTCTTCTTCTTTCTTCTTCATTCCTCTTCATTCAAGAGTTTAAGAACTTCCACAGTTCTTCAATGGCGCCCAAGAGACGAGTGGAAAAAGAAGTGGCCACTTCTACAGCGGAGGGTCCTTCTCCTCCTCCGGTCATCGAACGACCAATCGCCGGTAGGGAACTTTCCCTTTCGATTAGAGACTGTCGTCTCTCTTTTAAAACCTATGTCTGGCTGTCTTTAGATGAACCCAAAAATGATCAATTATGATCTGATGCTCTTAGGGAATTTGGTTCCCTGAATTTCCTCTTTGATTTCTTGATCGGGAATCCAAGAACTGAAGAGTTCTTCTTTAGGCTTCCAGGCGAAGTTATCCTCAGGCGGTTCATATCCTGTTGAATAACAGGATGCGAAGCTGTCCTTTGAAATTTGACAGAAAAGGACCGTAATATCCTTCTGACGAAGTTAATCCTCAGGGCTGTATCGCATTCTTTTTAAGCTTCTGAAGCAAAGCTAACACTTGGATATTTCCTTGTATCTAGCTTTTGCTGTGAAGTACGGAATTAACTGCAACTGCGAGGCTAAGCTTCGGGGTGAAGCTATCGTCATGCTAGCTTCGCTCGGAGAGCGAAGCTATGCCTTAGCGGAAATTGTGTTTTTGTTTAGGCCTTCGCTTGGCTGATGAACTGATCATAGTTTCTCTTTGTTCCTGCAGTGCACTACACTCCTGGACCTTCGAACAATCTATTTGGGATGACCAGAGGATTGGACGGTAATGTCAGCTTGCAATTCCAAGGGCAGGCTTCTCTGTTTAGTAAGCGGAGCTCTCTCATTCGAGACACGCTTATTTATGGTGGGAAGCAATGCACCACGAGGAGCATTCTGAATACGGCTCCCCTTGAAGATTTTGACCGTCAAACCTATAGGAAGCCCGACTTCTTGTTCGGGGATGCCGCGCTAGATCCTGATCGCCAGCTGCTGGCCGGGGAAGGGCAATGGATTTTTCAGTTAGATGGCGAGAAGTTCTATCTTCCGTCTAACAATCGGCATTTTTCTTTGTCTTCCTTCCAATACGTGACGCGGGCTCGGAAGATGTCGTGGGAAGTGAGCCGGAGTACCGACTCCATCCATGTAGGGAAATTGATGCTTCAGTCTCCTGGTTATGCAAGAGCGGGGCCTCCTCGTTGCATAATGGGTCTACATCCTGGGAATGTATCGCGAGAGATCCCAGTGGGAGAAAATCCTGCAGTGGCGCTGACCTTTGGCAACCAATTCTTCAAGGTTAATGGGAACTATCCAGCCACTGACTTCAGAACTCCCAGCTTGATTCACCCTCCGAAGGCATGGTGGAGGGATTTAACTGTATACATCCTCGCTCATTTCGAGGAGGATCTGGAGAGGCTGAACCTTCATGAGGCCGTCAGGGCGACTTGCTACGGCATTGAGATGAACGTGGCGTGCTTCTACGCCGTCTTTGAATTGTACTGCTCGGCTTCAGGGACCTTCTTCACCCCTGTTGGCGAACTGGGTATGGCTCTGCATAAGATGTGGGAAGTTTCTGCTCTGCCTTTTGGATCTATCCCATATGAAGAATACTTCCCGTGCGAGACGGAATTGGCACTTCTGGAGAAGCAGGAGCCTGCCTTGTTCGAGACTTACCGGGAGTTAATGTGCCTTCATGTATCCCTTCTTTTCGAAATTAATAAAAGTAATTTTGTTTTAACTCCCCTGCCGTATTTTCGACTTGTTTTATCCTTTGAATTGTCGCTTCCAAGTTGTATTGCAACCTTCTGAGGAAATAGTCCTTACTGTACTGAATGATGAGACTTGGCTATCTGCCGGTTCAGAGGTCGCACTGACGTAACCGGTTGAGAAGCCACCAAGCTCAAGATTAGCCTTTGTGGGGCTAAAAGGGTAATACTTGTCTTTTGTAGATGTCAACAAGTACGGGTGAGACCTGTCTTTTGTAAATGTCAACAGGCTCAAGGTTGAGACTTGTCTTTTGTAAATGTCAACAAGCTCGAAGTTGAGACTTGGCTGTCTGCCGGTTCAGAGGTCGCAATGACATAACCGATTGAGACGCCACCAAGCTCAAGGTTGTAATAGAACTTGGGAAAAGGTCTCGTTTTCTCGGGGGAGAAACGAGAAAATCACTGTCATAGGTTTAGTGTTAACGTAACAGCGAAATGTATATGTGGTCTTACCATTCTATGAATGAGAATTGGTAAGTGATTTTGGAGGTCTCGTTTTCACGGAGAGAAACGAGGGAATCACTATCATAGGTTTAATGTTAACGTAATAACGAAATGCATATGTGGCCTTACCATTCTATGGACGAGAATTGGTAAGTGATTTTGGAGAGAGAATCAAATGGGAACAGGTCCCTTAGGATTTTTAGCAAATCCCCAGCTGTCAACGGGTTTGATATGCCTTTACCAACTACCGTTTGAATTGGGCTAGCCATGCTATTCCCCTCAGCATGATGAGTTGTCGAGGACTTATGTTGGACTTAAAGGCCAACATTTTCCTCTATCCTTAATTGTTAAGGATATTGGATCATCTGGTTAGCGTACGTGTAACCTTGATTCTCCTTTGAGAGAACCAGTATATAGCTAGGTTCCTACTGGTGTATGATCTCGTTTGGAGGAAGAGAAAGGCTCTCTTTGCACGTACCTTGGACATAAAGGTCTTGATCAGAGGTGTAGTGTTAACTTGATCATGAGAAGGATCCTTAATCAAGGATAGTACTTCTTTAAGAACTTGCCATTGACCGGCATCATGAGTAAATCGCCATCTGAAGTCATAAGGCGGTATGCTCCGTTTGAATAGATTGTTTCTATTACAAACGGTCCTTCCCATTTAGGCTGAAATTTGCCTTTGGTCTTGTGCGTCATAATCATCGGTCGTCTGACGGCTAAAACCAAGTCTCCTTTCTGGAAGACTCTTTGTTTGACCTTCTTATTGAAGGCTTTTGAGATTCGAGCTTGATACAACTCGATATGCTGTTGAGCTTGTAGTCTCTTCTCATCTAGGGCTTCGAGCTCTTGAAGACGTAATCGATCATTGTCTTCTGATGTGATCTTAGTTATTAGAGCGACTCGCAATGACGGCATCTGGATTTCCAGCAGGATGACTGCTTCATGTTGGCCCAAAGGCCATTAGCCCAATATCTCGATGTATATTTTGATGATAACAAACCATATTTAGTTATGTATTTAACAATTTTGTTTAAAAGGATTTCAGGTTATAGAACAAGTTGATTTGACGGCTCCACGATCAAGACTCACAAGTTTGGACGCCGCTAAAGATTTACATTTCCAAGCCAAGCACGGTAGAAAGCTTCGGGATCAAGACTTTGAAGAAAAGACCAAGATTTGTATTTTACTTTTCTTTTTAGACATTTTGTCAAAACCTAGATGTTAGAAGTAGATTATTTGAGATTGTCACTCACACACACTTAGTTTGCTTCAAGGCTTCAAAAGAATTTTCATTTCAGTATTTTCAACATAGTTTGAGAAAAATCATGTTTTGGAAAATTAGTTTTAGAAATACCAAGTTTTGAAAAACGATTGTTGGAAAAACAAGTTTTTATTAAAAATGATTTTTATCAAAAAGATAGAACATGTTTGAGTATTGATCTATGATCATACTCTTAGATTTATTAGGTCTAGCACCTCATTTATAATATCCTTAAACCATAAGACCAAAACCAAATTCATTTTCCTGGTTTCTGCAGAATCTGTTTTAACAGATCTGACAGAGGCCGGTCGACCGCTCGGGTCGACCGGCGTGCACAACTGTGCATGTGTGCACGTCGGCCTACCGCTCAGGTCGACCGGGCACTTGACAGTGCTCTCTGTTTGTTTGGGTCGACCGGGGCGGTCGACCGATGTCCCCCAACGGTCAGAAATATGACCATTGACGGTCGACCGACCCGGTCGACCGCTAGTTGTCAGAAATTCTGACAGACTCCAACAGCTCTATTTTCTGACAGATTTTTGTTGGGATCTCACCCCCAACGGATTTTTCTAGCTGTTAACTTGTCTTTTCATCCCCTATAAATAGGTGGTCATTTCAACATGATAAGGCAACAATTTTTACAAGTATTAAAAATCATTTTTACAAGTTTTCTCTTTAGAAAAGATTTCTCACAAAAGCCAAAATTTTCAAACACCCACTTGAAGCTCATTCCTCTACTTCACTCTAGACTTTTCCACTTCACAATCCCAAGTTCTATTTCTACATATTGGTTATAGGATTGTGCTAAGTGAGCGTTTTGTGATCAAGTGTGATCAACCTTCTTCTTGAGCGAAGTTGTAGAGGCATCGGCCTCAAGCGAGCTAGTGTGCTCCGGTGGTGTTGCGGCATCACGAGAGATTGGACAAGTGTGTCCTTGTATTGGCGATCCAGTGGGATCAACAATAGTGGAAATCCTTCAAGTGTGAAGGCGGGGACGTAGAGCGTGGCTCGAACCTCGGAAACATATCCCCGTGTTTGCGTTTGCTCAATTTTCTCTAAACTCTAACTCTCTTTAATTCTTGCACTATTTATTGTCTTTTATATTGCAAGTCTTTTTAATTGAGCTAATTGTTAAGTAGAATTTTAATTCCGCATTATTGCCATATTTCATATAGCCATCACCTATTCACCCCCCTCTAGGTGATTTCAATTGGTATCAGAGCCTAACCCTTACATTTGGTTTAACCACCTTAGGGAGATCCTTACATTTGGCTATATTTTTTTGTGCATTATATTTGTTTGTGCATTATACTTTTGTATTCATTGCATCCATTGACTTTTCTAGCATCAAGTCCCCACCCAAGTTTTATGGCTTGAACTTCCCTATTTGAAGGTCAAGATGAACCTCTTCCTTAAGTCCCTAGGAGTTAGGGTTGCTAAGGCTATCACCAAAGAATTTGTAGAACCTCTCACCGATGAGAGATCATGGTCCGAGGACACCACCAAGGACTATGAGGCCAATGCTAGGGCTCAATATTCATTAACCCAAGCCCTTAATGAAGATGACCTCTCACGCATCATTAATTGTAAATCGGCATTTGAGGTTTGGAATGTTTTGATTGTAACTCATGAGGGAACGTCCCAAGTCAAAAGATTCAAGATTGACTTGCTTCGTTCTCAATATGAGAACTTTTATATGCTTGAAAATGAATGCATTGATGACATGCTCACCTGTTTCACCAAAATAACTAATGCCTTATCTTCTTTAGGTGACATGATCGACAATGACCAAAGATTCGGAAGGTCATTCGAGCTCTTCCCAAAGCTTGGGAAGTCAAGGCAACTACCTCAAGGAGCTTAACGATAGGGAGGAGATGGACTTCTCCGGCTTCATCGAAAATCTCAAGACACATGAGATGGAGATGAAAGTAAGAGAAAAAAGGGAGGCGCCAAAGAAGAAAGCACTCGCCTTCAAAGCCACTCCAACCATCCATGACGAGGAAGACTCATCGGAAGACTACGATGAGGATTTTGCCATGCTCATCCGGAAGGTGGGCAAGATGTTCTATAGGAAGGGGAGGCAAAGCAACTTCCGAAAAGGGAAACCTCAAGGAAGATTTGAAAGAAAAAGAGAGGAGCCCGGTCCTTGCTTCCATTACAAGAAGATCGGACATCTCATCGCCGATTGCCCGCTCTCCAAGCCACAACCTCCAAGAATGGGCCAAAGAAGAAGAAAGCAATGGTGGCCACTTGGGATGACACGGAGTCGAATTCCGAAGAGGAGATCGACACCGCCAATATGTGCTTCATGGCACAAGGTGAGGATACAACCAAGGTATGCTTAGATACCTCTATTGATGATGATGAGCTAACCATGGATGAACTTGCTCAATTTTTCGAAGAATTGCAACATAGGTATGAGATTTCTCAATCTCAAAATAGGAAATTGAAAAAGGAAAATGATTCCTTGAAAAATAAATTTGATCTTGTTCTTAAAGAGAAAAATGATTTATCAAATGCTTTTGAGAAAATGAAAATTGATTTTGAAAAATATAAAATATCTTGTAAAGGGAAAACCCCCATTTCATCTCTCAACAAAAATGAATATTTGGAAATTCAAAAACGTGTTGAAACTTTAGATAATACTTTAAAGAAGTGTGCTTTTGATTTAAATAAATTTGCATCTAGGTTTCCCAAAGGAGTAACCCAAGGGAAACACACTCACCATGCACATGCACGGAAACATGCACACACTCACAAGCATGCTTACATGTATGGTAGTGGTAGGATTTATGTTTGCACGCATTGTGGCCGCAAAGGCCATTTAGAAAAATTTTGTTATGCTAAACTTAATATACCAAGTAAACATGTTTGGGTGCGCCCCGGTACTAACCCTATAGGACCCAAGAAAATATGGGCACCAAGAGACCCACCAAACTTAAATGATACAGGTGGATCTTCATCCTCCAAGACTTAGGGGGAGGCGGTGCCCGGGTGGTGGATGCATCAAAGCTCAAAGAACACATCGCGATTGCATCGCTATCATAGAGGCACCTA
Source organism: Agave tequilana (assembly GCA_038442645.1). Taxonomy (NCBI): domain Eukaryota; kingdom Viridiplantae; phylum Streptophyta; class Magnoliopsida; order Asparagales; family Asparagaceae; genus Agave; species Agave tequilana. Next base: position 27,239 of record JAVJIF010012618.1, on the reverse strand, counting down.
TTTTGGAGATTGCCCTCGTTTGGTAACTTCTCCATTTAAAAAGTTTTAATTTTTTGGCTATATACACAAATGTATAGGATTGTTAGTTTACTTTTATGCTTCATTGACATATGTTAGTGTAAAGCTACTTTTCTATCATGAATGTGTATATGCCTTGTTCTAATTTTTGATATCTTATTTTTTATGTCACATATTTTGAATGTCCACATGTCTAGTTTTGATCATATATCTATATACACCTTTTGTCAAAACTAAAAATAAATATTGTAAAATTCATGTTTAAAACAAATACATTAGAGATGGCAATTGCGCACCTCAACTCATATTTAGAGGAATCTCGAGGATGAAGTTCAGAACCCTTCACCGGGTATTCGGCTTCAACATCTCTAAAACCTTTGTTTTATATGAAAATAAAAATTAAAATTATCTTGTGTAAATTTTGTTGATATTATAACCTATGAAGATTTAAAACATGTTGTTAAAATTTTGCATGTTAAAAATATATACTGCTTGTTATTTGTTATAATGATTTAAAAAAATTTTCTTTGGTATTTGGCTGCTGACAGATTTTGGGCAAAGCCGGCCGACCGGCTCTGAGTTCCGGTCGACCAACATTGCCTGGAAGAATAAATTATTTCATTCTTCTTTGTTGCCGGCCGACCCGTGCGGTCGACCATTTCTCTGTCAGAACTCTCGGGTAATCTCGGCCGACCCGTGCGGTCGACCGCTGTTGTCTGCAGAGCTCTCGGGTTTTCTGGGTCGACCGATCCGGTCGACCGTGAATTGAGATTCTGCCCTAACCGCCTTATTTAAAGCACTTTTCCTCTCTCTCTCTCTCTCTCTCACTTTTTCACAGCCGATCCCCTTCTCCTCTCTCTCAAATATTTGATTCTCTTCACCCCCACCCAAATTCCTTCCAGATCTAAGTTTTATTCCCTCTATTTTGTGTTGGATCTTCACTTTCAGGGATTTTCTCCGTCAGATTTCAAGGGTTTTTCAGATCTAGGGTTCTTGATCCCCTTTTCAGGTAAAAATCAGATTTTTATGGTGAATCTTGATCTCTAGTGTTGTGTTCTTCAATCTTTTGTCAAGATCCTTAGTTTTCCTTATTGTTAGATCAAGCCCTAATTTATTTCAACCTAGATCTCTCTATTTTCCCCAAAATTTCAATATGACTAAAAGATCTAGAAGTGATAAAGGGAAAGTTGTGGCTCCCTCATCCTCAACCCCTAGACCTAAACGTCCTTTTATCAATGATCGTGCTGAGAATAGATTTATCCTCCTTTCAAAAAGGAATATCATTTCTGGGAGATGTGTTACTCTCCGGACTTTGAACATCTTAGAATCCCCCACATTTTGAGAAATAACTCTCTAGACCAATTCATGGCCATAAGAGAACCAGTTTACACTTCCCTTGTGCCTTACTTCTATTCCAATTTTTCTTTTGAGGCAAATCGAGTTAGGTCCAGAGTCTTAGGGAGAGACATCGACATTGACCTAAGTCATTTTGCTGATATGTTACATCTCTCCCCTGGAGGAGTTGATGTATATTCTTTTGATCTCCATGACTTTGTCTATCCGAACGGTGAGTCTGCGCTCACCGCTTCCACTTTGATTCACGGGAATGACAACCCTGGTTTGGTCAGGAATGAGGAGGTAAACAAGTTCACTTTCACCGCCCAAGTCCTAGCCAAATTTATCTTTTACAATATTTTACCCAAGTCTGGGGAATATAGCCATGCTAGGGGTCCTCTTCCACTGATTATCTATTGCCTTCTGAAAGGCATTAAGATTGATGTCCCCCGTTTCATAGCATCACACATGGCTTCAGATCAAATCTGCATGCCCGGTAGGCACTTGCCTTATGGGATGCTCATCACTTATCTTCTTAAACAACTAGGGTTTGATCTGTCTTCTGAAAGTCCCTCTGAACCCTCTGTGAACTTAGATAGCAGCCTGATCAAGAGGATGCTAGCCAGGGCGCGACAACTCGCTCCTGAGCAGCCTCCTGTTCCTCCTGCTGATGTTCCAGGGTCATCATCTGCCCCAGGGTCCTCTTCTGCCCCAGGGACTTCCTCTGCTCCCGGGCCTTCCATGACTCCTGATTTCCAGACTTTCATCTCTTCTGAGATTCGCTCTCAGATCCAGGAGCACCAGTCTTGGATCGAGCAGCGAGATGCAGCTTTTCGCGCGGAGATGGACTCGCGCTTTCAGGGCATTCGCAATGATATGTCTTACTTTGCTGACTCCATGAGATTCATGGACTCGCAATTTGAGGTACTCTTTGTGAAGCTCAACATGCTTGGTCCTGATCCCACATCTTTTGCCCGACCACTTCCATCCTCCGGCCCTCCATTTCCTGCCAGGGCTCCTTCTGCTGTTTCACCACCTCAGCCAGGTGTTGCAGGCATTGATCCAGAGGAGGCAGGTTCTTCTTCTGATGAGGATGCTGATGATGATGGTGATGAGCAGATGGCCGAGGGTGATTCTGAGGAGAGCTCGTCTGAGGAAGACGATGATGAGGACGATGATGGTGCTGAGTGACTACCCCTTATTTGATGATGTCAAAAAGGGGGAGAGTTATTGATGGAGAGGCTTATATTTTGTGTGCTTGTATTTTGCATTATCTTTGTGTTGGACATCCTTTTAGTATTTTGGTGTTGTACTTGACATTTTCTGTGTTGTGGACACATCTTTTAGTATTTTGGTATTGTGGACATGTACTTGATATATTTGTGTTGTGGACATGTGCTTTTATCTATATATATTTGTGTTATGACATGTGTTTTTATATATGTGTTATCATTTATGACATGGACTTGTGTATGTTTGATTACTATTTGTGTCATTTATCTATGCCTGAGTATGTTTTCATTATATGCATGTGTTGAGGGGGAGCTTCACTTGAAGTCACTACCCAAAATATTTGTAATAACTATATATGTTTTGTCATCATCAAAAAGGGGGAGATTGTTGGCCCATAGGCCATTAGCCCAATATCTCGATGTATATTTTGATGATAACAAACCATATTTAGTTATGTATTTAACAATTTTATTTAAAAGGATTTCAGGTTATAGAACAAGTTGATTTGACGGCTCCACGATCAAGACTCACAAGTTTGGACGCCGCTAAAGATTTGCATTCCCAAGCCAAGCACGGTAGAAAGCTTCGGGATCAAGACTTTGAAGAAAAGACCAAGATTTGTATTTTACTTTTCTTTTTAGACATTTTGTCAAAACCTAGATGTTAGAAGTAGATTATTTGGGATTGTCACTCACACACACTTAGTTTGCTTCAAGGCTTCAAAAGAATTTTCATTTCAGTATTTTCAACATAGTTTGAGAAAAATCATGTTTTGGAAAATTAGCTTTAGAAATACCAAGTTTTGAAAAACGATTGTTGGAAAAACAAGTTTTTATTAAAAAGGATTTTTATCAAAAAGATAGAACATGTTTGAGTATTGATCTATGATCATACTCTTAGATTTATTAGGTCTAGCACCTCATTTATAATATCCTTAAACCATAAGACCAAAACCAAATTCCTTTTCCTGGTTTCTGCAGAATCTGTTTTAACAGATCTGACAGAAGCCGGTCGACCGCTCGGGTCGACCGACGTGCACAACTGTGCATGTGTGCACGTCGGCCGACCGTTCGGGTCGACCGGGCACTTGACAGTGCTCTCTGTTTGTTTGGGTCAACTGGGGCGGTCGACCGATGTCCCCCAACGGTCAGAAATATGACCGTTGACGGTCGACCGACCTGGTCGACCGCTAGTTGTCAGAAATTCTGACAGACTCCAACAGCTCTATTTTCTGACAGATTTTTGTTGGGATCTCACCCCAACGGATTTTTCTAGCTGTTAACTTGTCTTTTCATCCCCTATAAATAGGTGGTCATTTCAACATGATAAGACAACAATTTTTACAAGTATTGAAAATCATTTTTACAAGTTTTCTCTTTAGAAAAGATTTCTCACAAAAGCCAAAATTTCCAAACACCCACTTGAAGCTCATTCCTCTACTTCACTCTAGACTTTTACACTTCACAATCCCAAGTTCTACTTCTACATATTGGTTATAGGATTGTGCTAAGTGAGCGTTTTGTGATCAAGTGTGATTAACCTTCTTCTTAAGCGAAGTTGTAGAGGCATCGGCCTCAAGCGAGCTAGTGTGCTCCGGTGGTGTTGCGGCATCACGAGAGATTGGACAAGTGTGTCCTTGTATTGGCGATCCAGTGGGATCAACAATAGTGGAAATCCTTCAAGTGTGAAGGCGGGGACGTAGAGCGTGGCTCGAACCTCGGAAACATATCCTCGTGTTTGCGTTTGCTCAATTTTCTCTAAACTCTAACTCTCTTTAATTCTTGCACTATTTATTGTCTTTTACATTGCAAGTCTTTTTAATTGAGCTAATTGTTAAGTAGAATTTTAATTCCGCATTATTGCCATATTTCATATAGCCATCACCTATTCACCCCCCTCTAGGTGATTTCACTTCACACCCGTACACTAGGGAAAAAGGCATATTGCCTGTAGGGGTCCAAGCCGTGGTTCGGTAGGCCCAAAGACATTCACCAAGCTTTTCGTCCCAATCTCGCTTATTCGAGGAGACGAACTTCTTGAGTAGCTTGATGATCGTTTTGTTGAATGCTTCCGCCAAGCCGTTAGCGGCGGGATTATAGGCAGTTGAAGCCACATTCTGAATTCGGTATTTATCGCAGAATCGATAGAATACCTGGCTTATGAATTGGGGACCATTATCATGGATGATCCGCCTAGGGACACCAAATCGATGGATGACATGGTGCTTGATGAAATTAACCACATTAGAGGTTTTGACTTCAACCAGTGGTATAGCTTCCGCCCACTTTGAAAAGTAGTCGGTTATTGCCAGGATAAACCGGTGTCCTTTTGTCGAAGAGGGGCTGATTGGCCCTACGACATCGATTCCCCATGCTTCAAATGGCCATGAAGTAACAGTTGGGTGGAGCAATTCTGGACGCTGGTGCATGAAGTCCGCATGAATCTGACATGCTTTACACCTTCGTGCATATTGGATGGCATCGGCTATCATGGTTGGCCAATAGTATCCAAGCCTATGCAACCTATCTTTAAGTTTTGGACCTGGCTGATGAGCTCCGCAAATGCCATCATGTGCTTCTTTAAGCACTTCCTGTGCCTCTGAATTAGAAAGGCAACGGAGGAGGATGCCGTCATATGAACGACAGTAAAGTGTCTTCAGAGTGGGATCGTAGTAGAAACGGAGAGACCTTCATCTGATAGATGCCGCTTCTTTAGGATCGTCTGGCAGCAGACCATGTAAAGCATAGTCGATGAGAGGAAATCGCCAATCTCTCGGCTCAAGATCCGTTGAGATATTATAGACCTCTCGGGTTCTTAACATATGCTTAGAGCATACAAGATGTCGAGTTGCTACTGTGAGGTGATACTCGGTGTCGGCTGGCAAGGCTAGTGTTGTTGCTAATGCAGTAAGAGCGTCCGCCTTGGTATTTTGAGATATAGACACGTACCCGATATAGAAGTCTTCAAACAGATTAGCCAATTCGATGGTTGTATGGTAATAAGGCACCAAGTCTTCGTGGCGGACCTCATATCGCCTTTAACCTGATTGATAATCAGTTTTGAATCGCCATAAGCTTCAAGGTAGCGTACCCCCATTCCATGGGCGAGCTGAAGACCAATGAGCAGAGCATTATATTCTGCTACATTATTGGAGCATGACTCTGTCAGGGAGAATGCTCTGGGAAGGACATGATTCTGTGGGGAGATGAACACAACCACCACTCCGGCAATAATCTTGCCTTTAGGGCCTATTCGTGATGCCCCATCGAAGAACATCTGCCACACTTCATCCTCTGAAGTTATGTTGGACTCGAAGACTTCATCTGGAATATCTTCGTGAAGTTTTGAGTTCTCCGGGACTGGATGAGCAGCCAAGAACTTTGCAAGGGTCTGGCCTTTAACCGACTTTTGAGGGATAAAGATCATGTCGTATTGAGACAAAAGAAGCGCCCATTTAGCTAATCTTGAATTCAATGATCCTGGCTTCGTCATGAGAAGACGCAAAGGATTCACTCTGGAGATGACATGTATGGTTTGGCCGACCAAATAATGTCGTGTCTTCTGAACGGCAAAGACAAGAGCTAAGCATTCCTTCTCAATAGGATTATAGCGAGATTCTGCCCCTATCAGAGTCCTGCTCAGATAATAAATGGTCTGCTCATGACCATTGTCGTCCTTTTGAGCGAGGAGGGCACCAAGAGAATGGTCCAGAGCTTTCGTATAAAGTAAGAACGGCTTCCCTGATGTAGGGGCCACTAAGACTGGAGGCTTCGTGAGATATCTCTTGATGTCTTCATAGGCTTCCTGACAGGCTTGATCCCATAAAAAAAAGCACCCTTTTTTCATAAGTCGGGTGAACGGTTGATAGCGGCCTGAGAGATTTGCGATGAATCTTCTGATATAAGCCAGTCTACCCTGCAAGCCTCTGAGCTCTTTGAGGTTCCTTGGTGGATGCATGCTCTGAATGGCTTTGACTTTGTCTGGGTCAAGATGAATCCCTTTTGACGTAACAATGAACCCAAGGAACTTGCCATTTGACACTCCCAAGAAGGATTTTGTCGGGTTCATTTTCAGTTGATGAGCCCGCATTATGTCGAACATCGTTCTTAGATCGCGAAGATGGTCATCCTTATTGCGGCTTTTGACAGCAATGTCGTCGACATAGCATTCCACCGTTTTTCGAAGATGGTCGCGGAAGATTGTACTCATCGCCCGCTGATAGGTTGCTCCGGCGTTCTTTAGCCCGAAGGGCATCACGGTGTAGCAGTATATCCCCAAGGGTGTTCGGAACGAAGTATGCTTTTCGTCGTCGGGGTACATCTTAATCTGATTGTACCCTGAAAAGCCGTCCATAAAAGACATTCTTTCGAATCCACAGGTGTTGTCAATCATGACATCGGTGATGGGCAGTGGGAATTCGTCTTTAGGACAAGCCGTATTGAGATCACGGTAGTCGATGCAGATTCGTATCTTCCCGTTCTTCTTGAGGACGGGAGCGATATTAGCAACCCAATCTGGATGTTGTTCCTCCCGTATGAAGCCACATGCAATGAGCTTATGGACTTCGGCTTCAATAGCCTCCATAGTGTTCGAGTGAAACCGACGTTGTTGCTGCTTGACTGGCTTGGCGTCGGGCTTGATGTTCAGACGGTGCATGGCGACTTGTGGATCGAGTCCGGGCATGTCTTCGTAGCTCCATGCGAAGACGTCTATATACTTCTTTACGAGTATTATCAATTCTTCCTTTTCTGTAAGTGATAAGCTTTCACTTATGAAGATGGGCTTAGGGTGATCTTGACTACCCAAGTTGACCTGCATCACCTTGTCTTCGGTAGGTGGCTCGCGTAGTTCGAATCGCTTTTCCCATTGGAGGTCGAATTGCTGGCCCATGGTTCCTCATCAGTAGCTTTTGCAATCTCCAATTGACTGTTTGAAGTCATATTAACGGTGAGATTTTCGAACATCATTCCCACACTAACATCTGAGTCCCACTCGGAGGATGAGGCTGAATATGATGGAATTGGTTCATCGTCTGTGAATTGAACCGTTGCTGACGATGTGGGTGTAACGTATCCCAACCCCCTGTGTGTACTATCATAGTAATTTGCAGGCTTCCCTTTTGGCACAAAGTTACGCAGCAAGCTACGCCTTCATTTTCTGAAATTCAGGCCTTCTCCATGCTTTAGGTCGTATCCCATTTTCTTCATAATATGGCGCGCTAGTCGCGCGTAATGGAAGAATTGTGGAGTGTCTGAGTCCGAACTTGAATCTGCGGTTATGGGTCCCCGTGGTTGGGTTCTACCGAAAATTATCGGTAACTGACCTTCTTTGGACGGAGGGATCACTAGCGTGGCCCCTTCTATAGCTTCCATGGGTGTACTGAACGTACTTGTTTTATGCAAAGGCATGTGCAGAGAGCTATCCGTAATGGATTCAAACAGCCCGACACTCGCAGGATAATCGAAGGAAATATTATCATTAATTACCCATTCACCTTCATCTTCAGAAGGAGTATTACATTGGAGATTATTATGACATGCTATAATCGGTTCACCAATCAAAATGGCTGGCATGCCTGCTTCGGATTCTGAATCTGCCTCATTGCCAATTTCATCATCATCTGGCAATGGTTCTTTGGGTGTTTCACCGGCCTCTTGATACAGGAGAGCATCAGTGAAGTAATTTTTCACCCCTTTGAATGGTTGCTTTTCAGCAAAGACAGTTCATTCTGTCGTGTCATCTTCGACATATTTGAAGCACTGGTGCAGAGTGGAGGAAACGATCCAGTTGGCGTGGATCCACGGTCGTCCTAGCAACAGGTTATATGATGTATCGGCGTTAATGACATAGCATGTCACTTCTGACTTCATGCTCCTGATTCAGCAACGGAGTCGAATCTTTCCAAGTGGATGACTACTCCTAGCATTGAAATCGTATATTATAGTGGTGGTTGCGGATAACCTATACAGCGGTATACCGAGGAAGTAAAGTAACCTTTTGGGGATGATGCTAAGTGCGGACCCCGGGTCGACTTGTACTCTTTTAATGCACGTTGAACCGATATATCCGGTGTAGTACAGAGGTCGATTGTGCTTATTATCTTTGAGAAGCATATCTTCTGCTGTGAAGGTAATAGCGGGGACCTTTGATTGTACATGATGACACTCTGGGCAAGAAGACTGAGCGTCATCGTTAGGGGTTTCTGGCATATATGTCAGGAATGATTCTGAATTAGCCAGGGCATCCCTGAGTGCTTCTCTTGTCTCTTTTGAGAGACGAAGGAGCTCATGTATTGTAATATGAGCTGGGATATTAGTCAGCTGAGCCAATATGTCAAAACGAAAGGGCATGTCAAGCCCTGGTCCTGAAGGCTTCTTCAGGACTTGGTCGAATCGGACCTCTTTAGGCTTCTCTTTTCCCTTGGTTGGAATCGAAGCGGATGCTGGTACTTGTACTGACGTCGTTTGCTGTTGTGTCTCGCCAGTAGCTTTCTCATACTATTTTAAGTATGATTTTCTGGATCGAGTATCCGTCGGCTGAGATACATCGGCCTGCGTTGTGCAAGCATGCTTTTCTCCTTCTGAATCACTGAGGGAAGCTGACGTGAGATTGCCTTCGTCTGGCAGGATGGAGATGACATTACAAGATTTGCCCTTTGACTTGGGCCTCTTTGAATCCCACTGTTCGTCTTGGACGAGGTCTGGGTGTATCCACATGACTTCCCCTGTCTCCAATGTTAAGGGAACATGACCCTTATTATCTTGAGTTTTAGCTGGAGGATGCTTGACTTCCAACCGTAGCGCAGGGACTAGATAAGTCCCGTCAGGAACTGTGACTTTTGGGGTTTTGCCGAACTCGAGGGTCAACATATTGGCAGTGACTTTCTTCTGCTCTGACTTTAGTGTCAGGACTCCAGCGTTGACCAAGGCTTGAATTCTATCTTTGAGGACATAGCACTTGTCGGTATGATGGTGAATCATCCTGTGATAGAGATAATATTTGGGGTCGTTTGTGCGTCCTATCTCATTGGGACGCCGAGCATCTGGCAGCTTCATTTTATTCCCTTTGTGAAGCAAATGGAATATCGTGACCACCTGATCGTCTCTGAAGGAGTACTGTTTTGGAGGGAACTTAGACTCCTAATTATTAAAGCCGCTCTTCTTGGCTTTTGACTGCACGTCCGGATAATTCTACGGACATAGTCTCCTTCTCTTTAGCTTGAGAAGACTGTGCCATGTCGCTACGTCCTTTATTGCTCATACCCCATTTGCCTTTGGGGGTGGATGGTTCGAACTTTTTAGCCGACTTTTCGGCTATCTCAGCTTGTTCGACCAATTCCTTCCAGGTGTGGTCTTTGACAGCCCCCATGCGAATTCTACCTGGTCTAAGAAGTTATGCCTGCACGTCTGTAAGAGCATGGGTAATGGCATTCCTGCTGGGCACATCAAAGACAGATTTCTGAACCGCTCAATGTAGTCACGGACAGATTCGCCCTTCTTCTGCACGGTGGAGAGGAGCTTGTCCATGGTTACCTCGGTATCATCCTCATAGAAACGAGAGAGGAATCGGGTTTCCAGGTCGATCCAGGAATTGACAGAACCCGGAGGGAGACTTCGAAACCAGTCGAATGCTACCCCCTTTAAGGTGCCAATGAACAGCCTAGCCATGATAGCATCATTGTCTATAACATTACCAGTTTGAGACCGAAAATAATAGATGTGCTGATTTGGTGAACTTTTACCATCATACGTATGCAACGTAGGTGGTTTGAACTTTGGTGGGTATGGCACTGAATCCCACTCTAATGGGTAAAGGACGGACTGCCCCTACCTTCTTTAATTCATCCCTCTGAGCTAGGGACACGATTTGAGCTTGGAGATCTTTAAGGACTTCAGCGTCTAAAGAAGAACCCTCCTTGGATTTCTCGATCTTTGGCTGATCATTGTTAAAATGCTCTTCCTCATCATGATTGCTCCCGGCATCATTGTCATTTCCGATTACTGAAGAGTTGAGCAAGCATCTGTTGAATGTTGTCCACAGCTTCTTGCTGGGTCTTAGAAGTTTGCTCCTGAGCTTCCAAACGCTGACGGAGGTCGTCGTTAGCATTATCAGCCATATTGACTGATACTTTGTCTGTTCGCACTGAGCTAACTGTTGCTGAAGAGGCATACCCACTGTCTTTATCTTCTTCATCAGACCAATGGACTGATCCTCTCTTTGGTTGCGGCGAGGCTACTGCCACTGAGGAGGACGGCTGTTCAAAACTGTAGGGTATCGCCACCCTAGATCGGATGTTTCAGAAAACACCCTCTTCATGCACCAAGACTTCGCCTAAGCCTGGGCTGTAATCTGGATCTGGGGAGCTGTAGGGGGTATCGTCAGATGCTTGTCTTCCTCCGCGCAGCTCTCGTCCCCTTCCAGTCATGTTGACGGATGCAGAGGGTAGGTCTCGTGAGACGCTTCTTTTGTGATGTTTCACCGGGGCCTGTACCGATAGTCGATCAAAAACTGATCGTCGTCCTGGAGGGGTGACGGAGATTGGTCCCAGCCGGCAGTGGACTGAGTGGACTGTCACCAGCTGACATCCCACTTGTTGACAATAGGAGGAAGAGATTTGTTTATTTGTCAACAACTCCCGCAAATCAGACCCGCTTGAGCCTAAACAATCCAGCACAGAGGCTCTTTTGGATCGCGCATAGGACGATGTCCTGCTCCTTTTATCCCCGCAGAAGGGATTAGCACTGAATAGTGCTTCAGTTCTAGCTTCGCCACAAAGCGCGAGCTTAGCGCCTGACGAACTGGAGAGCGGAGCACGCTGTGGTGTTTTACCCGCTATGCTGCTGCGAAGGCGATTAGCCTTGGATAGTATTTTGGCTGTAGCTTCGCGGCCATGAACCCCGCGCGTACGCTGTGGTACAGTAGCTTCGCTTATGAGAACAAGGCCGGCGCAAGGCGTTGCTGCTGAAAGTGCCCTGATGCCAATTGTAAATCACCTAAGGGGGGGTGAATAGGTGATATGCTAATCTTGTGAACTAAATGTGCTAAATGCGGAAGCTAATGCAAATTTTGCAATCACACTTAGTACAACACACAAGTGTAGCTGAATTCCCCGTGAAGGGCTCTGGACTAACTCCTCTTGATTCCCCTTGAATGGGTTGAGGTGCTATGTGAAGCTCTTGTGGTTAAGTACAAGTGAGGCACACACAAACAAGCCAAGCATATAAGGATGATAAGCAATATGAAATAATGCAAGGCAACACAAGCAATATGAATGATATGAATGAAGAATGATGCTTTGCACAAATGTAAAGAGAGAGAGTTGAGAAACAATGGATCAAACGCAAAGGCCAAGATATGTTTCGAGGTTCGAGCCCCTAGCTCTACATCCCCGCCTTCACCGAGAAGGATTTCTAATCCACTATACTCCCACCGAGGGAACCTCCACCGAGGAGGATTTGTTACAACAATAGGAGTACCAAACTCCTCTCTCAAACACCGCCTCACAACCGAGGGGTAGGCCCGTAGCCAAACAACAACCAACAAACACCTCTACCAAAGAGGGTTTACAAACCAAACTCCACCTCTCACTAGAGGGAGCAAACCAACCAACTCAACCTCTACCAAAGAGGGAGCAAACCAATCACCCGATCAACCTCTACCAAAGAGGGATACAACAAAAGCAAGAGTGTTTACAACTTGGAGGCTCAATCAACCTCAAACAATCTCTTTTCCACAAAACAAAGATCCTAAATAGAATAGGATAGAAGATAGCTCAAGTGTGGAAAACTAAGTGTTTTGATCAAAGAAATACCCTTGGGAAAATACCAAATAGATATTGAAATGAAGAACAATAAAACCAATTCCCAAAAACCTATTTCCTTTGAAAATAACAAAACACTTAAAAACAAATAGATGAATCTTTTTGGCACTTAAACACTTTTGAAAACTTGTTTTATAAACCAGAGAATAGGGAAATTTTAGCTCTTAAAAATCTTAGCCAAAAACACCAAGCAATGGGGTATTTATAGCCCCAAAACAAAACTAGCCGTTAGGCTGATCTGGCAGCCTAACAGGCTACCGGTCGGCCGGCCCGGCCGACCGCCAACGGTCAGAAATGTGACCGTTGGGGCAACCCGGTCGACCGCCCGGTCGACCCAAATAAACAGAGAGCACTGCTCTCAGGTACGGTCGACCGCCCGGTCGGCCGTCCCAATGTCTGTCAAACGTGCACAGGCTTGTGCACATAGGTCGACCGCAAGGGTCGACCGGCCTTAGGTGCGGTCGACCCGTGCGGTCGGCCGACTTGGCCTGTCAGCCACTGTTCTGGGCAGAAAAATATAAGTTAAAATATTTCTAAAATTTTTTTATCTCTTGTAAAAATACCCAAAAATAATTTTATCTTTTTGCATTGATATGTAAACATGTGATAAAAAAGTTTGGCTCAAATATCAATCAATATGAACTACTTTTGTGTCTTATCATTTTTATCAAAAACCAAAACTTGTATTTTTATCAAACTTTGATTTTTCTATACATGAATAGATAGTCAAAATAAGTTTGTATAAGTCATGTAAGCATGTATGTATATAGAGCACATCTAATATACATAAAAATAAAGTAAACTTGTTTTGATCAATCTATTCATGAAAACCAAACACCAAACATAAAACGTGTGTGTTTGTGTGCACTTGAGCATATCAACTATACTAAGCTTTACAAATGGATCTAAACACACTCTAAACTAAAGTAGGATACCCAAGTCTTCTTGACGATCTCCATCTTCAAGTAGACCCGATCCAAAACGTGATCCACCGAGTGCAAAGGTATGATCTTGATGCTCGGGCACGGGAATCACCAAGTGAAGGCTTCCAAATCATCTTGTTGAAGCTAATCACCTACTAATAACTTGATTAATGATCTGAAACTAAAATCACAAGATTATTAGTACACATAACTACATGAGTTAATCATCATCAAAACTAGAGTGGAAGGCCTCTGGGCCAACAATCTCCCCCTTTTTGATGATGACAAAACTCATGGAGTTATATATGCATGGATCAAAGTTAAGCTTCAAAGAAGCTCCCCCTTAACTCATGCATAAAACAAATAAACAATAAATATGCAATGAAGGCTCTTTAAACATGAATGCATATCTATGCATAAATAATAAAAGGCTCTAGATACCCAATGAAATGTTCAAAAACAAAACATGCTCTAGATACCAATTAAAATTAAACTAAATTAAACTTTAATATATGCAAAACATAAACATGCATATGTAAACCAAAATCTTTCTCCCCTTTTTGTCAATCATCAACAAAGGGGTAAACAATCAAAACAAAATGAAATCTTCTCACCCTTTTTAATACAAAGAAACAATCAATAAGGGGTAAAAGCAAACCAAATTAATAAATTTTTCTCCCCCTTTTTGTTCGAAACAATGAATCAACAAACGGGTTAATAAAGACAATGTTCTCCTTTTTGTCTAAAACAAAAATAAAATCAATTAGGGGTGACAATCAATTAAGATATCAATTAAAAATATGTCAAATAAACAATATGATACCAATTGAAAGTAAACAAAAAATATTGATACCAATTTTAAGCAAAACACATGAAAATCTTGATACCAAGAAATTAAACATAATAAATTTGAATTGTCTAAACAAAAATTTTGATACCAATTGTAAATATTTTTCATTTTGAACATATGATACCAAATTTAAATTTATTTTCTATCATAAAGTAAGGGAGTGGGAATCAAATACCAATTGAAAGACAAAATCAAATTTTCTCCCCTTTATGAAATACCAACTAAAATAATGCGTAGGCTTGATACCAATTTAAAAGTAATCAATTGAAACAAAATTGAAGCTCAAGCTTAGCATAAACACAAACATATATATGTATGAAAAATAAATACCAATTGAAATTGATATTCTTTGAAATGAAGCATACATACATACAAACATATATGAGTATACAAGAAATGTCAAGATTGATACCAATTAAAAGAATTCAATGATACCAATTGAAATAACAATAATGATCAAGTGTATATCTCATATAACTACCACCCAATCATGGTTCAAGTTTTAAATGATTTTCATTTTAAAGCATACATGAACATGATCTCCCATCCAACCTCCCATAAAAGGTAGGGGTTTTCAAAAATAGATCTGAAAATAAGCTTTGTTTGAAAAACTCTACCAAAATGAAGAATACCGTAACTAGTTAAATGAAAAATCTTTTAAACTAGAACGAAATCCTTCAAGTAAGGAATAAAACAAAATTATTTTCATGAAAACATAAAATCCACATGATAATCAACACTCAAGTCAATTAAGCATAAATATGTCTCATGAAAACAAACACATGAGTAAGCAATAAATGTGAGTGTATAAATAAGATGTGAAGATCATAATCATGAAGGATGGACAATAAGCTTAATATTCCTTGAAAGAAGAAAAACATGAAAATCATCAAAACTATTTTAATCTTCAAGGTATATGTATGTCTTATACAAACTAAAGTATACATACATATCCAAACACAACGAGTCCACAAAGATATATGCATGAAGGCACGTGGCTCAAAAGGATATTCATGTATATCTAATAGTTTGGACAAGATAGACATATACATGAAGTTAAACATAAAAACATGAAAACATGAATAACTAAATTTTTATTAAACAAATTTCATTTCAAGGTATATGTATGATTTGTCAACACAAGAAGTATACATACATATCCCTAAACACAATTGAGTCCATAAATAAAGATTTGCATGACAAGCAAATGACTCAAGGGGTATACATGTATATCTTAAAGTTTGGCAAAATAGACATATACATGAAATGATAACACATAAACATGAAACAAATCTAAAAAATAGGAATACAAGTTTAAAATACATGGATTATCAAAACTAGACTATACTAGCACATCTAATGGGTTCAAATACGCATTCAAGCTCAAACATATATAGATTTATTTGTGGCCCACTATATGTACAAGTATACACCTAGTTTTAATGAAAACTAACATCTAAACAAGTAATCTTAACATGAAGCATCAAAACACGATAAAAATCACATGGTGAACATAAACATGATTATTATGAATATCCACATGTTATTAGATTTATGATGTACATGATAGCTAATCAAATACGAGAACACAAAATAATAATTCATATTAAACATGGGTGTCTCAAATACTATACATGTATGTCAAGAATCTAATTATCATGGCATTTTCATACTAATCACTAAACAATGAAACATGCTATAAATAATGAATATTAAAAGCATGAAAACAATAAATAGGAGTTAGGAATCGTTACCAAAACCTAGAAGGCAACTCTCCTTGTCTCCAAAACATGGTGGTCATCTCCACCAAACTTTCCTTGAAAGTGATGCATCCAATTGATTTCCATGAAGCTCGGAACGTATCCACTCCAAGGTACCGCTACTCTCACGTCATGTGAGAGCCCACACCTACATCAAACATAAGAGGGGTGGTCTTTGGTACCCATACTCTTTGGGTCCATGAGGGTTAGTACCTTCTCTAACCCAAATAAACTTCTTTGCTAAATTTGAAACATGTAATCTATCATAACAAAATTTAGCAAGGTGGCCCATACGTCCACAATGTGTACAAGTGTACACATGAGCATACATGGTGTGATGGTGTCCGTGAGGAGCATGTGTATGCCGTGATGGGTGTGCATGCATAATAGATGGAACTTGTTTCTTTCGAACCAAGGTTTCCAAGCGTGTATGATTCATGGCACATTGGCTCATAGTGGAACCCAAACAATCCAGTTTCTTCTTAATTAAATTTATATCATTTTCAATCAAAGAAGAAGTGGCACATGCAATAGGTGAAGTGTGTGATACTACCCTAGCATGGCAAACATGAGAATCTATATTATTTTTTCAAAACTTCATTTTTCTTAACACAAATATCTAATTCTTTTGTAATGAAAACAATTTCATTTTTCAAAGACTCATTCTCTTTTACAACAAAATCAATTTTTGAAGTTAAAACATTATTTTTCTTCAAAACATCATTGCAATCATTTTTAGATTTTAAAAATTTATTTTCTTTTAATGCAAGTTCAAGTTTAGATTTTAATGAATCCCTTTCATTAGAAATCTCCTCTTTCTCTTGCAAAACAACATCAAGTCTAGCAATCAAATTTTAATCATTGTTAATACTTAGACTTTTCTTTTTCAAAACATTATATTTTTCAATCAATTTTTCACAAACTATAGATTCATTCAAAGCATGGGCATCAATATAATCATTTGAAGAACTAGCATCATCATCATCATCTAAGTGGGTTTCCGAGTGTACCTCATTCCCTTAGACCGTATAGCATTGTTGTGGCTCGGATTCTCCACTAGATTCCTCCTCTTGTTGGATTGGCAATTGAAGCTTGGAGGTGGTGGTGGTTGTCAACTTGTTCCACACTGCAAAAGCGGAATCAAGGTTAGAAACACTCATAAGATAATCTTTAGATAATGTGCTTCTAATGGCCTCAAGGGCTTGTGCATTGGCCCCTATATGCTTCCTATCACTAAGGAAGGATTCCTTGGTAATGGCAAGGTGAACCTTGTAACCTAGGGCTTTAGGTACATGGACATCCTATACTTCCATACAACAATGTTGGAAGGTCAAAACTAGGTGGGGTCATGAAGTCTATGGGTCCAAACTATATGTGTAAAAACAAGCAAATGCAAATGTAGATTAGCAAACAAATAGATCTCACTCCTAGGATGTTAAGCCTAAGTATCAGGAGCGTTGGCTCTGATACAAATTGAAAGTGCCCTGATGCCAATTGTAAATCACCTAGAGGGGGGGTGAATAGGTGATATGCTAATCTCGTGAACTAAATGCGCTAAATGCGAAAGCTAATGCAAATTTTGCAATCACACTTAGTACAACACACAAGTGTAGCCGAATTCCCCGTGAAGGGCTCTGGACTAACTCCTCTTGATTCCCCTTGAATGGGTTGAGGTGCTATGTGAAGCTCTTGTGGTTAAGTACAAGTGAGGCACACACAAACAAGCCAAGCATATAAGGATGATAAGCAATATGAAATAATGCAAGACAACACAAGCAATATGAATGATATGAATGAAGAATGATGCTTTGCACAAATGTAAAGAGAGAGAGTTGAGAGACAATGGATCAAACGCAAAGGCCAAGATATGTTTCGAGGTTCGAGCCCCTAGCTCTACATCCCCCGCCTTCACCGAGAAGGATTTCTAATCCACTATACTCCCACCGAGGGAACCTCCACCGAGGAGGATTTGTTACAACAATAGGAGTACCAAACTCCTCTCTCAAACACCGCCTCACAACCGAGGGGTAGGCCCGTAGCAAACAACAACCAACAAACACCTCTACCGAAGAGGGTTTACAAACCAAACTCCACCTCTCACTAGAGGGAGCAAACCAACCAACTCAACCTCTACCAAAGAGGGAGCAAACCAATCACCCGATCAACCTCTACCAAAGAGGGATACAACAAAAGCAAGAGTGTTTACAACTTGGAGGCTCAATCAACCTCAAACAATCTCTTTTCCACAAAACAAAGATCCTAAATAGAATAGGATAGAAGATAGCTCAAGTGTGGAAAACTAAGTGTTTTGATCAAAGAAATACTCTTGGGAAAATACCAAATAGATATTGAAATGAAGAACAATAAACCAATTCCCAAAAACCTATTTCCTTTAAAATAACAAAACACTTAAAAACAAATAGATGAATCTTTTTGCACTTAAACACTTTTGAAAACTTGTTTTATAAACCAGAGAATAGGGAAATTTTAGCTCTTAAAAATCTTAGCCAAGAACACCAAGCAATGGGGTATTTATAGCCCCAAAACAAAACTAGCCGTTAGGCTGATCTGGCAGCCTGACAGGCTACCGGTCGGCCGGCCCGGCCGATCGCCAACGGTCAGAAATGTGATCGTTGGGGCAACCCGGTCGACCGCCCAGTCGACCCAAATAAACAGAGAGCACTGCTCTCAGGTACGGTCGACCGCCCGGTCGGCCGTCCCAATGTCTATCAAACGTGCACAGGCTTGTGCACGTCGGTCGACCGCAAGGGTCGACCGGCCTTAGGTGCGGTCGACCCGTGCGGTCGGCCGACCTGGCCTGTCAGCCACTGTTCTGGGCAGAAAAACATAAGTTAAAATATTTCTAAAAATTCTTTTATCTCTTGTAAAAATACCCAAAAATAGTTTTATTTTTTGCATTGATATGTAAACATGTGATAAAAAGTTTGGCTCAAATATCAATCAATATGAACTATTTTGTGTCTTATCATTTTTACCAAAAATCAAAACTTGTATTTTTATCAAACTTTGATTTTTCTATACATGAATAGGATAGTCAAAATAAGTTTGTATAAGTCATGTAAGCATGTATGTATATAGAGCACATTTAATATACATAAAAATAAAGTAAACTTGTTTTGATCAATCTATTCATGAAAACCAAACACCAAACATAAAACGTGTGTGTTTGTGTGCACTTGAGCATATCAACTATACTAAGCTTTACAAATGGATCTAAACACACTCTAAACTAAATTAGGATACCTAAGTCTTCTTGACGATCTCCATCTTCAAGTAGACCCGATCCAAAACGTGATCCACCGAGTGCAAAGGTATGATCTTGATGCTCGGGCACGGGAATCACCAAGTGAAGGCTTCCAAATCATCTTGTTGAAGCTAATCACCTACTAATAACTTGATTAATGATCTGAAACTAAAATCACAAGATTATTAGTACACATAACTACATGAGTTAATCATCATCAAAACTAGAGTGGAAGGCCTCTGGGCCAACAGCTGCTCTTGAATTGGGCCACGGTATGATTGTCGTCGTGACTTCGCGACTGGCAGCATTGTTAGAGCAGACAGGCATCTTGCCTTTTTCTTCGCGAGAGAGACGCTGTCTTGGCGTAGCTACGCCTGAGGCTTTGCCCAGAGCCTTCAGTTTTGGCCTCCACATCTGCTTTGACAAGGGAGACTTAGGTTCGCAAGGAACCTGACTAGCCATACGCGAGGCTGAGGGGTGTTGGCAAATTCTGCTCCTGATTTCTGTTCTGAAACCTTGGTCATGGAGACCTTTCTATGCTTCCGTGCTCGAAGCATTAGACCACCCCCGGAGATGACTTCTTCAAATCTTCCTTGGTCGAATTGAATGACCAGGTTCTCGAAAGTGAAGGACTTGGACTGTGGGCGTACTTCCTTGTTGCGCCAGAGAACCGCAGTAGGCTCGCAGGGAGCCTTATCTGTCTCCGTAGAGATTTGCATTGAAGATTTAGCCAGAGAGGCTCTGACTGCACCGGCTTTTCTGAATTCAGAGTTAGAC
The DNA here is from genome assembly GCA_038442645.1 of Agave tequilana. Classification (NCBI taxonomy): domain Eukaryota; kingdom Viridiplantae; phylum Streptophyta; class Magnoliopsida; order Asparagales; family Asparagaceae; genus Agave; species Agave tequilana. The sequence goes on along the minus strand of JAVJIF010012618.1, from coordinate 7,258 downwards.
CTGAAGGTCTGTTCGTAGCATTGCGACACTTGATTCTCGGCAGTAGAGAATTTCTTTCCCAGCGGAGTCACCATCTTGTTTTCCATTGATTTGCAAAGGGGAAAACTTACAATAAAAAGAGTTGAGGAGCTAAATTACAAGTATTCTTAAAAAGATTACAAGTAGATCTCCTCAGAGATTCTGGAGAAGTGTGCCGATAGGAGTCTGGTCAGCGCGCGACCACTTTGTCCCTTTGATGATGCGAGCGATGAGATTCCCTTCTCGCCTGGTTCGGGGAATCAGAGAACAGAAGGTTGGTAGAACCCTCTTGCTACTTCTCAAAAACGCCTTCAATTAGGAATTCCTTCTCGCCTGGTTCCGGAGATTCCTTGAGAAGAAGGTATTAGGGTATCAGCACCCTGATTAGAGAAGTGATTCTCTAAAAGTCTCTGAATTCTTGTGTGCACGGTGCTTTGTGAAGAAGTCTCTGCCTGTGGAGTCCTCTCTCGAGCGTATCGCGCCTCTCTCTTCTTCTGGAGGTGGTCCTCTATTTATAGGGAGAGCAGGGGTATAATTGTCCCTAAAAATATGGAAACAGATTGAATCAAATTTGTTTAAATCTGGAAATAAGCCTTACTGCGAGGCTAGGATCAGCTTCTGCGAAGCTAGAAGTAGCAGGTCGGTTGATCCTCTTGATCTGTTTTGATCCTTTCCATATAATTGGAAGATTTTCCCTGATCCTCTTACTCGTTTTAGAAGTGTCAAGAGATTGTGGCAATCAACTGTCAAATTTGATCTCAGATTTGATCTTGATTGGATTTGATCTTGATCCCGATTAGATTTGATCTCATCTGGAGATTTGATTGGTCAAAGGTTGACCATAGCAGACCAGCAGCGGCGTTGCCCTCTTCGAACTTACAGCGGAGCTGGAGGCAGTATCTGGCAAAGTCAGAGGAGGCTTCTTCAGCGGAGCTAGATGTCATCTGTTGCGAAGCTACATATACCTTTTCTGCGCAGTTGCGCGTGGCTTCAGGCGGAGCTAACTCTCTCTGCGGAGTTGCGCTTCAGCAGTTCAAGCGAAGCTATGAGTTAATTTCCTGGCGGAGCTGTGAATGGCTTCAATGCGAAGTTGAATGATCTTAGCCTCTCAGGGGAGGTTATCCCTTTGGGCTCATGTAATGCTAAGTGCTAGCATCTTAGACCTGCTGAGGTCTGTTTAGAGGCAATCCGGGCTTACTGTCTGCTTGATGGATCAGTGGAGTCCAAGTTGCTTCCTTGTCCCTCGGAGATGGGTGAAAACTGGTCGTCAGCTTGTCTGTCACTCGTCTTTTGTAAATGTCAACAAGTTTAGACATTGTTCGGGCCAGTAAGAATCTTGTATTTTTTAAGTGTCAACAGCCACTTGTGTAATAAATTGTCTGTCTCTTACTTGATATTACATGTGTACTACTGTACTTAACCTCCTGACTTGCTTGCTCTTGGTTTTATACGGATTCTTTGGTTACCATTTATAATTAATGTTTCATGCTTACATGCATGACTTGAGTACACGATATACTTCATGATACTTATTTATGTTGTTCTATTATTCCGTTATTTGAGGGCAACTCGGGTTGTGTGCACTCAGTCAATAGTGACATGAGGTATAATATATATATATATATATATATATATATATATATATATATATATATATATATATATATATATATTAGAGTTTTCTTTTTTGGATTATCTCATCAATGTACTAATCTCATGAATCTGTCAACAAAGTTTGTATAACTGGTTTTGTCACATTTACTTTACTTAATACCTCATTAATGCTTGTGTGTATGCTCACGACACGGTTTTGTTACAAGTTTTTTCCGAGTCAGTTTTACCAATACACGAGTGCTTACTTGTGCACGCCACTTGTCTTCATTTTACTAGTCCATTGGGTTGCTTTCTGATAACCCCTGAACTTGCATGTCCAGATCTCAGAATTTGGACCGTGACTTTCTGTCCTTCCAGCCCCTCTTGATCAGATCTTGAGATTCCTCTTACTACTCGTAAACATCTAGAAAACACAATATATTTTTTCACTTCTACTTCTAACTAACAATTAAACGCCAAAAAGATACACACAAATTCTCATTTTTCAAAAGGGAAAAAAAAAAAACCTACTTCCCACTTCCTCACTTTCGCCAACTTCCTTGATCCAAACAGCCAGTGAAAAGGGAAAAAGAAAAAAAAAGAAAAGAAAAAAGAAAAGGACCATCAAAAAATAGACAATTGGCCCAATAACAAAAACAAGACCTAAACCTAAACAGTTTAAAGAAAATGAAAAAAGGAAAAATGATTAGCCAACAAACAAACAAAAACTGAACAGTAAAAGGGTAAAAAAAAAATTCATCGCTTCCGCATAAACATTGAACATTGACACTTGACTGACTGTCTATTTGATTGGAAGCAGTTATTTCCCTCAAAAATTGATTCGGGCACCCCCACTTAAACCCATCATTTTGAATTCCCCTTTCCCCCCAACTAAAATGACGAAAATACTCTTCTTCTTCTCTCCCCTTCTCCTTCTTCCTCCTCCCCCTCCCCCTCCTCCTCCCCCTCCCCGAGCAACCCAGCCTCCCCCCTCCTCCTCCCCTACTCAGCCGGCTCCTCTCCCCTCCTCCTCCTCCTCCCCGGCCTACCCCCACTCCCCCTCTCCTCCTCCTCCCCGGCCACCCGCACTCCTTCCTCTCTGATCTCCTCCTCCCCTCCCCAATCTCCCCCTGCTCCCCCTCTCCGATCTCCTCATCCCCCTGCCCCCCCCCCCCCACCGCTCCTCCTCCCCCCAACCCCCCCCCCCCCCCCGATCTCCCTCCCCTTCCCCTTCCTCTCATCCGGCTGAACAGATAATTTTCTGTTCGACCAGATCTGGTCGAACAGAGCCTTGTCTGTTCGGCCGGATTCCGGCTGAACAGATGGGGAAGGGGAAGGAAGATCGGGGGGTTGGGGGTGTTGGGCGGATGGGGGGAGGAGAGGTGGGGGCAGCCGGGGGGGTAGGAGGGAGGCCAGCTTGGGTGATGGCAAGGGGAAGGAGAAGAAGAGGATATTTTGGGTTTTTTTTAATTTTTTTGGGGGTGCTTTTATCACATTTTGCGTGCCTTAATCACTGGGCTGCCAGATCAGTTTTTGGGGTGGAAATATCCGCTCCTATTTGATTGTTGGGTTGCAAAAGGAACAAAATTGCAGTTTGAACCATCAGTCACACTTGCCTGTTTGATTCGCTTGTTCAGCTGCAACGACAAAAGGAATCAATCAGTCGCTGCAACTTCTCTGTTACTGTATCTGACAGAAAATCAACTCCGCGATTTGCTTTTTGGAGTCTCTCCTCTCTTTTTGTTTGTGTCATCGCTCAGCTGAGTTCTGAACTCAATATCAGAACAATTTCATCTGTTTGCTTGACACAAGAGCTCTACAGTAATATTGTTGCATACTAAGCGTGTTTGATTGCAAGGAATTGGGTGAAAGTAAAGAAATGGGGAAGTATAGTTGCTCACTTCCCTATCTATCCAAACAACGGAAACAGAAAATGAGGAAAACTCTTTTTCCTTTTCTCTTTTCCCTTTTACACAATCACTTCTTCACTTCCATGGTGCTACAGTTAATTTTGAGGTCATGTAAATCTCATTTGTAATAAGTTGTAGCTCAAAACAGTTAATTTTGTGATCATGTAAATCTCACTTGCATTCTAATTACAATCTAAAATTTATTATTCTAAATTAATTTTTATTTTAATATTATTTTGCAGTCAACTTTGTGGTCAACTTTTTCACTTTCACTTTCACATTACCATCTAAACACCGGAAAAGATAAAACATTTACGAAACTACACTTTCCAACAATATCTAAAACACTGGAAAACTCACTAACCAATTCTCAAGTTTCAAAGGGAACTATTGCTACTTCCTCACTTCCATCCCTAACCAAACAGCCCATAAGTTTTCTTAGCAATTCAGATTCTATGACATAAGTTTTATATGATTCGTTGAAATAAGCCAGCCCCACAAGGCTGCGAGATACTCTTAACTGATTAAATTCGAGTAAGAAAAGTATTTACTCAAACTAATAGGAACGTACAAAAATGTGTATCACCTTGCACATTTCTTTTCCCTGCCCGTTTCTGATCATCAATGCTTTTGGAGCTATTTGGATGCCCAGAAGTTGGGTGGAAGTGAAAAGCAAGAAGTAAGATTTTTTTTTTCCTTTTGAAAAATAAGAATTTATATTTTTTTTCTAGTATTTGGATGGTAGTTTAAAAAGCGTAATTTAAAAAGTGTAATGTCTTTTTCAGTGTTTAAATGATAATGTGAAAGTGAAAAAATTTACCACAAAATTAGCCGCAAATAATATTAAAATAAATATTAGTTATGAAAAAATTGAACTGCAATTATACTACAAATGAAATTTACATGAGCACAAAATTAACTATTCTGAGTCACAACTTTTTGCAAGTGAGATTTATACGATCATAAAATTAACTACAACAACCTGAAAGTGAAGAAATAATTGTGTAAAAGAAAAGACAAATGGAAAAAAAAAATTCTCATTTCCCTTGTCAGGTATTTGAATGGACAACAAAGGGGGAAATTAGGCATCCCACTTCCTCACTTCCACCTCTAACCAAACAAGCAACACTATTTGGGATTCAATTCGGAGCCCTGAAGCCGTTGTGATGTGTAGTTTACTTCGACGTAAGACGATTATGAGACGAAACCAATATCCAATAACTTCAAAACAAACACACGCAATGGAAGTATATCAGAATGTCACGCAGAAAAGCAATTCGGACATTTCTGAGTCAATTGCTTGCAACCAACCACTCTCACAAAGGGTACGGTGTATTTTCATCCATGTTGGTTGTTTCGCTAACTATTTACCCAGATGAAATCAAAATCTGTAGAGGGAAGAACAAAAACTTGCGACATATATATTAACAGAACTTTCCTCTTCAGTTTATCTTTTTTCCTTTTCATTTATCCTTTACCACTCCAGTCGCCCAACTGCTTTTGATCTGAAGCCGCATATCGTCTATGGATCAAAAATAGAAGGGGGAGAAAAACGAAGAAATGAAAATTGTATAGCAAGAGAAGTAGGCTTCTAGTGCTAATCTGAATTTCTTTGTACTCCTGCTGACCACTCAGCATCTCATGCATGTACATCTACTTCCTCTTCAGTATTCAACAAAAGTCCTTTTCTGCACCCACAAAGTAAATATTCATCCATCAATTTAACTTCAAAACAGAATAAAATTGAATAGCAAGCTACAACACAGTTTTGCTGATATGTGAGTGAGAGAGAGAGAGAGAGAGAGAGAGAGAGAGAGAGAGAGCATAATATATCAATCAGGTCATGAAGTGATTTTACAATTCAGAATCCAAAATAACTAACACGGTTTGAGGAATTAGGTCATTTTTCAACAATATATAACACATGTGATCTGTGCACATATATATACTTGCTACCCTTTGCAATCTTAGCAGTAAAATTATTATTATGAGAAAGTTAGAACTTGACCAGACTATCTGAATACAAGTTCTGCATATATGACTTGTCCATCTAAGCCTCAGTTATCAGTCGGTATAACATGGAAACAGAAAACTCGGCCATTTGAGAAGAGTTATGCAGATAAATCTTTTTCTTGCTATCTAACCCCCTCAGTGTGTGTACACTATGACAGATTGTTTTGTACCTGTCTTAAACTTTTGGACATTTTTTACATTTTTTTGGACAATTTTACAGCTCAAATAAACACACATCAACTTGCATTTGGGCAAGGCTGGCTTACTTACCCCAGCATTTGACTCCTGTACAGTTTCTAACGTCTCTTGAATCTCCATTTGCTTCACCACTGTGGCCTGCAAAACCTACAACACACCATGCATCCACCAAGTGAATAAAGACCGATGATGTGAAGGAGTTGAATAATATCAGCCTGTATAAAAAGATAAATCTTGATGCATAGGAAGAATGCTTGTTGATAAAATTTGACTACTCAAAATTCTACAGACAGGAGGACAAGCATGGAGCATAAGCACAAGGACAAGCAATGAACATGTTCCTGAAATTTTAGTACTTGATCATTTTGATTGTGCATTGGATTGTTTTGGGGAAGAGGGGTTGGGTAGAAGTGTGAAACTATGCTGGTGGTGGTCAAATTTGCTACTCGATAGGTAAATTAGGTTTTTCCTTAAAAAATTTAGAATTGAACTTGAAGCATTTCGCTAGAAACAAAAACTCGACTTGCTAAAATAAAAGGGCTGCAACATTGTTAAATAAAAGTTTGATAAGGAAAAGAACATCTCTAGTGTTTGTTATGTTCATTCCAACTCAACTCATTATGAATCACCCTAGAAATAAATGAAAGGACTTACTTTCTTTGTCTTCTCAAGGTCAAATTCGATGGACTTTATCCTGTCCCAAGACTCCTGAAGCACCTGTTCTTTATCCAAAGGAATCACAGCAGGCTTGCTGCTGAGTTCGCTAAACGTCATCTCAAGCTTTTGAAGTCGTTCCAAACATGGAGCAACATGGTCTTCCTCAATAGTTGCCACAGCTGGCGGGTCACTATCAGCAGCAGGAACCAGTCTGCCGGAGGGATGGACGTTTTCCAACCTCTCACATCTATAGATTAGAAAACGAAAGAAGGATAAAACTTTGATAAAAAAGCCACCACTGCCCTTGTTAGATGTCTTAATCTTCCTTCCTCTTGATGGTCCTTGATCATGTAGGACCTATTACCTGAAACCATCCCAAGATTTCCAGTTGAAATAACTGCAGACCAATACAAACAATAATTAAAGAAAACAAGATAGCTAACTATTCACTTCTGAAAAAAGAGACCTAATATGAATGTCTCAGGAAGAAAAGAGGGTATGCTAATCAAGTGTTAAAGTTCTGCAATCAAAGAAAACCAGTTGAACTGCAGACCAATACAAACAGTAATCAAAGAAAACAAGATAACTATTCACTTCTGAAAAAAGAGACCTAATATGAATGTCTCAGGAAGAAATAAGCAGGCATGTTAATTAAGTGTTAAAGTTCCGTAATCAAAGAAAACCAGTGAACATGTAACTTTCTATTAAAGACACATTACTAAAATGTCTAACAAATAAATAAGCAGGTAAGGTAAACTAAGTTCCAATGCTCGATTAGCTTCAAAATAAGAATGCATGGGATAAACTATTCACGGAGCTGGACCAGTAACGAGCAATACTAAACATGAACTTGAATTGGACACAAAAAG